>DF362435.1:0-28846 GCA_000787875.1 Solanum virginianum | reverse complement strand
GAAATATCCTATGGGAAGTGTTAAATAATTTAATGTTCTTGAAGTTGACTATAATGAACCTTAATGTGGTGGAATTTAAAATCACTTGTCCTTTTTTTTCATTTGATTAATGTAAAAGGAAATGTAAGATTTTATTTTATTTTATTGATGAAAAAAGTATTTTAATCGTATCTTATTTTTTGTAAATAGCCAAATAATTTGTCAGCATTGGTGTTGCCCATTCGTTTAGCAAAAAGGTTGTTGGGTCTCCCTAAGGCTCAAATGACCCTTCTTCGTTACTGTCATTAGATTCGGGGCATTTTTGGCCCATTATATTAACTATAAGGACATTTTTTCGTAAATAAAGATTAGGAAAAAAAGAGTGTAGTAAAGATTTGACAATCTTGGCTTCATTTAGATTCCTTGGCGCAAACTAAAAGATAGAACTTATTCTTTTCTTTTCTTTATCACCCATCAAGTCAACTGATCCTTCTCCTCATCAACAAACCTACTTCTACTGTTGAGCAATTCTTCACTTTCAATTTATTTGATAATTTAAGTTTAATATTGTTATTTTGATTTTGGTGATTAATTTACCATCATATGAATGTCTACAATGAAGTTAAGCAATAGATATCAAAAAATTGTTTTCGTCTTTCTCAAATTTTATGTGTGGTCAACAATACTAGCATCTATTAGTGGAGAAGTTAGAATTTTCATTAGGAAAGTTTAAAATATAAATCATAATACACGAAAAAGTCAAAGAAGATTCAACATTTAATATACGTACGTAAATATTATTTCAACCATGTAAAACTTGCATAATTTTCTATTGATCTTCCATCATACAACAATAAATAGGACATAATTAAGAAAAGTAATTAGAATAAAAAATTAGAGGAAACTCATTGATTAAAAATTATAAATTTTCTACAAGTTACAAGCATTCAAAAATTCATTTAGAAATAAAAAAACTTGAAGATAAACGATGCAGGCCGATTAAATATTAGAACAATTAAGATCAAATTCACTTGTAAACTCGTAGATTAAAAATTATAAATTTCCTAGCAGTAACAAGTATTCAAATATTCATTTGAAGATAAATGATGGAGGCCAATTAAATATCAAAATAATTAAGATCAAATTCACTCATCTATAGGAGAACTTATTTGTGGTGATCAGTGGCAAATTAAATTCAAATCAAAATATATCAAATTCAATATAAATTCTAGATCAAGCTAAAGAATTAACAAATTTATATTGAAAAAGAAGAATTAAAAAATTCATAGAAATTATAACGCTCATAATAATTTTTTGTCCTAATTATTTTTTTTTACACGAATTTTAATGTTTATAGCCATATCTTAATAATAATATACAAAAATTTAAAGTGTGAAAATAAAATGAAATCAATATATTTTCATGCATAACTACTATACTAAATATCTTCTTTTGTTAGGATAAATAATTAAGTTTCCTCCTAAATTTTTTTAAAAATATTTATTATCTCCTTTGTTTTTCTTACTTTTTTAAGGTTGTTTGAAAAAAGAATATCTCTTTTTTTTCTTTCTTGATAACTTTTTAATTTTATTTTTTTACATGAAATACTTAATACTGAAAAATTAAAAAATATTTTGACACAATCTGCAAATCTTTAGTCTAAAATTACAAGATGTAAAACCCTTATGTACTTTCATAAATCTCATGTCAACTTTTTATTTTTAAAAAAATTTGTGTCAAGTCAAAGTTAAGAGAATTTATTTTTATTATTCTTAAATTTATATCAAATTAAAATCAAATAAAATTATTTATCAAAATTAGATGAAGAAATTAAAATTGAGGGAGTATTCTTTTTTTCCCTTAAAAGAAAGGTCATGAAGGGTATTTTATTAAAATAAATAATAGGAAATAAATTTATACCATGTTAATGGCTTTTAGGAACTTCTTTTAAAATATGATCTACTAAGTATATTTTTTTTGTCTTAATTTTTTGATTTTTTCTTAATTGTTTGCGGGCAAAGCTCAAGATGTGTATCATGAAAAAAGGTAGGAATAACAATTTACCATATTATATATGTAAGGATCATCTCTAGTTATTTCTCATTCTTCAATTAATTTTTATAATAGCATGTACATATCAAATTTACATTTTTTTTCACACAGGTACATGAATGAAAAAGTTGAATCAAGGGTAAAGTTATTAAATAAATAGCCTACACTAGTATATGAGGAGTAACATTTTTTTTTATATATATATAAAAAAATAATAATTTATAACTAGTATTCATGTGCTTTCATTAGCATAATATAAAAAAATGGAAAAAAAAATGGTGAAACCCAATCGCGCTACAGGAGCTAACACTGGCAACTTCAAACACACTACCGGAACAACGCCAGACAAACCGCCAGACCTACAACCAGGTCCACTGGACACTACCTTTATATCCTTCAAGGATGTTCTCATCAACTAAAGGCTAGAGCTCAACAGTAATTATACCCCAAATTTGGACATTTCCATGGATGACACGGATGAGACCATGGGTCCAGACTCTGTCATCCTAATAGAGGAAGATAAGAAAAGGATCTACCAATCATGGAGCTTGTTCGTAATTATCAAATTGTTTGGTAAGAGACTCTCACACTCCTACCTCAAAATCGAATTGACAGACACTTGGAAACCAACAGAACCTATCACCTTCATAGACCTTGGTAAAGACTTCTACATAATCAAGTTCATCAAAATGGAAAATCTACAAAAAGTCCTCCACAGAGGTCCCTGGTTCATAGCTGGGCACTTCCTCTCCGTCAAGAGATGGGAACCTAACTTTGTCCCCGACAACTCAACACTAACCTACACAGTGATTTGGGCTCACCTTCCTAACTCCCCACTTAATTTTATGATATAGAGATCCTTGAGAAAGTGGGGAAGTCGCTAGGGATGTTGTCGAAGATCGACACTTGCATGTCTGCTTCCCTAAGGGGACGGTATGCCCGAATCTGCATCCAGGTTCCCTTTGAAGCCCCACTGCAAACGGAGGTCAAGATAGGAACCCACAGACAGAAAGTCATCTACGAAAGGGGGGGATACTGTGCACTGGTTGTGCATGATTGGGCCATACCCACCCCAAATATAGGAATTCCACATCACTAGAAAATAGCCAGAACATAGACGAACCCTACCAAAAAGAACCATCAACGGTCAATGATGGATGGCAAATAGTAACCTTTCCTAAAAAGAAAAGGAACCAGCCCACAAGATATCTACAAGCCCAAGATAGGCCCAAAGTCATGCTAAAGACCAACGTACTCGCACATAATGCTGACTACGAAGGTCCCGTAGAACTCCCACTCCATGAAGGTGCGTGGAGAAAGGAAAGGCTGAAGAACGTTCTAGTGACCCTACCCCAAAGGCACATCATCAAGCAAGGCCTTAATGGCTCTGGAGAAATTCAACCACCAATGCCCCTCATTCAGTGTGGCAATAATGAGGCCATCCGCATTGAACCTGATGGGGAAAACACTTCATCATCCTTTAGGAGCAAAAATAATAAAAGAAAATCTCTAACCTCTTACCTCCATGAAGCTTTATGCTCTAATGACAACAATCATAACGTCGGCCCTGCTGAAGTGACAATGGTGGTCGCATCGCTTACACCACCTCCACTGTTAATAACAAGGCTTAAATGGCTAGCCTAAACCCCCCATCAAGCCACCTCCCTAACCATAGAACCAAAAAATGGAAAATCAGGCACCAAACCAATAAGACCAGGCTCCACAGCAGAGAAACTAATCTTAGTGACCCCACCACTGCCACAACACCACACTCCCTCATTGTGGCTAGAATTAATGCTGCAGGATCGATGTATCCAACTCCAAGCAAACATAGCCAATAGGCTCATGGCCCTAGTTGAAACGACCCCAAAAAGTACCCAAAAATGTGCCTCAAAAGCACCTGGAATCGTGATTTCCATATGACTAAAAATTTATTCATTATTTCAAAAATCTGACTTCATATTCTTATTTGAAGGGTAAAATTAAGTGGGAAATGAGTGAAACCTGAATTTTAGAGGAACCGTATCAAAATCTAAAAATCGCAAAAACGTGAGTTAGGAGGGTCAACTTTAAAGGGGCATGTCTCTTAGCACACAAAGAACTAGGTAGCCCATGACCTAACAAATTAACGCTCTTTGAATTAGCTTTCAACACACTTGGTTTCACCTTATTCTGAGTTCAAATGAAGAATTTATGCCCATTTTCGTAGAATGCATTTGTATAAAAATGCATATTCCAGTGAGTAATTCGTGTCATGGTATTTTGGTCCTATTTTTTTTATTTTGGTCAAAGACTTTCAAGTCTTGGGACTAAGGATTCCCACACTTGAAAATACCTATACTTATCCTTATTTCACCCTCATATCATCCTAAATATTCTCCAATATTTACTCAAATACTTAGACTAATATTTCTCTCAAGATTCAAGTCCCAAAATGCAAGACCAATCTTAAGGATTTCATTCAAGCTTCAAGTCTCCATTAAAGTCTTCTTCAAGAGCTTCTGCAAAGCTAAGGTATGTGGGTTTCTTTCATGGTTTCCTTTCATCCATGATACCTAAGCCTTCTTTTACTCATATTGCATGATTTAAAGTTAATTTACAAATGGATCTTCCTTATTATGATATTCACTGCACAGTATGTTAAAGTTATGACTGCTTTGCTATGTTTGAGTCATAAATATTTGATCTATTGTAAGATTTGAGAAGGGGTTTTGATGTATATTGTGTATGTATATGATAAATTCTATATAAAGTATTGCATTAGACCATGCCCAATTTCGGGGGACTAAGAACCCGGATAACCTCGATAAGGGTTTGTACTCATCAACTTAGGGAAGGGTTAGTACTTATCCACCTGGTGATAGGGCAGCAGCATTAATAACCTAGATAGGGGTTTATACTCATCAACCTAGGAAACATTTGTACTTCTCCACTATGGTGATGTGGCGACATTACCACCAACCTGGATGGGGGTTTGTACTCATCCACCTAAGTGAGGTGGCAGCATCATCACTAACCTACCAAAGGATTGTACATTTGAAAATCTAGCTTGATCTCTTCAACACATATAATATCCTATATGAACATGAGTTACTTAAGCATGTTTTACTTATACATCCTTAATGGCTCTGGAGAAATTCAACCACCAATGCCCCTCATTCAGTGTGGCAATAATGAGGCCATCCGCATTGAACCTGATGGGGAAAACACTTCATCATCCTTTAGGAGCACTATTGTTATACATTTTGATTATGATGTCTATCTCTTGTTGCATTGCATCCTACATACTTAGTACATTCAGACATACTAATGCATACTCTATGCCTACATAATATCACCATGTAGGGATCGAAGCCCAAGTTGATCATCCTCCTCCTCCATGTGGCTAGTTCGGTACTACTCAACCTAGTTGATGAGTCCTCTACTTTGAGGACCTTAGTATATATTTCTCTTATTATGTAATGAGACACTGTTCTTTATTTTTCTATCTTGACTAGTGAGGGTGAGCCCGGTTGCTTTGTTTTGGCCCCCGCTCTTATCTATGTAGTAGAGGTATTGTTGGACATGCTATGTATAATAAGATATGAGCCTTGACTCTTTTTTCTTTTGATTATGATGTTATACAAGCTTTTCTCCCCTTAGTCCCTTGCCCTTATTTTTCTAAATGTTGGCATATTACCTAAGTATTAAACTATCTCTCCCTTAGTCCCAATTCCTTATTTATGCTTATCTTTTATTATCATATTTATTTACTTCTATGACCAAAGATGTGTAATGATATGCAAAGAGGCTTGTTTGGGGTTCCTTTAGGTTCCCCATTCGCCGAGTCACGACTAGGCCCTAGGTCTGGGTCATGACAAAGATTGTATCAGAGTAGTAGGTTGATAGATCCTTGGAGTCTAACACACCTCATCGATTATAGTCTTATTCATTGTTGTGTTGTGCACCATAACTATGATTAGTAGGCTATGAGCCGTTTTATGAAATGTTTCACTTCTTCATGATCCATGTTGTGTGATAGAGTTTGGTCCCCTAGGGCTTTTTGCTTACCCCTAATCGTTACATTTTAGGATATGTGTCAAGCTACTCAAGATGGTGATATATCAAATGTGGAGGTTTGTAATGCTCTATGGGTAATGGCCAAAGCGGTGACACCATTGGTAACTCAACTCAATCAACATGTGGATGCTCCCGAGACTTCTAGTGGTAAGAAGGGAGGTAGTGAGGCCAAGAAGGCCCGTAATAGGGGTAAGTTCCAAAGTTCCAAGGGAAGAGATAGATGGTGTGGTGCCTTATGTTAGGTGCCCAAAGTATGGTAGAGGCCATGATAGCCCATGCTTGAAAGGTACTAATGCTTGTTATTTTTGTGGGGAGATGGGTCATACGATAAATGAGTGCCTTTATAAGCGTAAAAGGGGTGACAATAGGGTGATTCATCCTAGATGCCCAAAATATGAGAGGAGACATGATGAAGCATGTTTGAGGAACACGGGTGCATGCTATGGTTGTGGGGAGGTGGGCCACAAGATTATTGATTGTCCATATGTTCAAAGGAAGAGTAAGGGTGGTCGACCTTTAGATCGAGGTGATCATGTTGATCAAGTGGCTCAAGGAGGGGATGAGATGTCCGATGCTATTACCGGTAAGTTGAAGTTTCCTTGGCTTTGTTGGGCATCTATTGATAGGCTTGGTGTGCTACTAATTCTTTTATATTCTTTTTGGTTGCTAGTGGGCCTTCTTGTGTGCCCAAGTTGTTATGTGGACCTTTGGTTTCTATCCTTTTGTTGAGTATATTGCTTCTAGAAGGTTCATAGGTGTTGATCCGGGGTTGTATTATATTAGGTCTTGCCTTGTGGGTTGTTGGTTTTTCTAGAAGGTTCATAGGTGTTGATCCGAGTTTGTATTATATTAGGTCTTGCCTTGTGGGTTGTTGGTTTTGATATGGTGGTCAAGTGATAGCAAGAAGGTAGGTCCATATCATGTCTTAAGGTATAATTGGTCTCTAAGGGGTTACATTTATCATCTTGTGAGAATTAGAGGTATTGAACCTAAGTTGCTTTGTTTATATAATTGTTGTTGGTAGTAGATGAGGCCTTGAATGTCCCTTTTCGATATTTTGAAATTAGGGTAGTGTCTTTTGGTTTGACTAGTATACCGATTATGCCTATAAGTCTCATGATTAAGATCTTTAGTCCATACTCTAATAGGCTTATAGTGGTTTTGGTGATGATATGATGGTTCGTTTCCCTAATAAGGTAGTGCATGTGAGTCATTTGAGGGTAGTACTACAAAGTTTAAGGAAGAGAGTTGGATGCTAAATAGGAGAAGTGGCAGTTTAGTTGTAAGAAGTTGCCTTCCTAGGTCGTGAAGTGCCAGGTGATGGTATTAAAGTAGACCCTAGTAAGACGAAGGTGATTAAAGATTGGCATAGACCTTTGAACCCATCGGATGTTAAGAGCTTCTTGGGCTTAGCGGGCTAATACCAGAGGTTGTGAATAGGTTATCTTCTATTACTTCCCCTATGACTTAGTTGACCCTAAGTTAGCCAATGTTGTGACCAACGTTTTGAGTAGGGCGATTTGATAGGTCCGGGAGTTGCTATCTCTTGTGTGATTCCTTTGTGCTAATAAGATTCATGTGTGTATCCCAAATGGTTGCGTGAGTCTATAGTGGCTAGAAGATATCTATAAGGGTTGCCCTATGTTCTTATTGCATTAAAAGTCTTGTTTTATGATCTTGGATAAACTTAGCTTGATGTGTTGGAGGTCTTGGGATAGTTTGGGCTACTTCCATAACATGTTTCCAATGAGTGTAGAACCCGTAAGGTTGCAATAAGATGGTTGAGGATGGTCGATCCATTTGGTCAACTACAGTGGGTTAGTCACATTTCTAAGATTGATCTTTGGTTCGGATTTTGTCCCCAAGTGAGGATGAGGGGTAGGTGATATCCTTAAGTGTTTTTTCGAACTAGGAGTGAGCACTTTGAATATGGGTGGAGTTGTTTGGTTGGGTTATGCGTCGATTATGTGTATGAGTTTCATGAATAGGGTCTTAAAATCCTACCTTGATATGTTTGTAGTGGTCTCTAGTGATGAGGTATTGATTTATTTAGAGCTTGTGAATTATTTGGGGGTAGTATTGCAAGTCTTGGAGGATGAGAGGTTGTTTGCTAGATATGATAGGTGTGCATTGTGAATAGCAAGAAGGTAGTTAGAATTCTTTAAGGATTATGGTATGAGTGTGCATTAGTTTCTCCGATAGGACTAGTGTTGTGATTGGTGCTCTAAGTAGTCTAGTGTGTGTGGATAAAGGTGGGAAGGAGGAGACTAGCGGGGTCCATCATTTGGCTAGATTGAGGGATCAGGTTGGAGGAAGTTGAGCATGGTGGTGTAGTATTCTTGATGGTTCCAAATCTTCTTTGGTTGGAGAGGTCTAGATTAAGCAAGACCTTGATTCCGTCTTATTAGGGTTGGAAGTTTTGGGTGAAGAGATGGTAGAGTGGAGGTTATCTCCCAAGGGGGAGATGGTGGTTCATGGCAACAAGTGGAATGGGTGTATTCAAGGTCGATAATTAAGTTATGGTTGTGTTGTCCTTTAGAGTGTAGAAGAAGTTGGTAAGGTTGCATGTGGATGGGATTTGCCTAGGGATATGATTATGATTTATTCGGTTCTTCATGTTTCTAGGTAGAGGAGATGTGTTGGTAGTTCTAGTGCTATAGGACTCTTTGAGATAGTGGGTGATGTGGAGGATAAGTTGACTTGGGAGAAGTTCCCGGTGGAGGTGAGGATGGATGAGTGAAGAGGTTGACCAATATTGATGTGGTGTTCGTCAAGGCCCTTTTGGTGGAGTCATCTATTCGTATTTGTCTCTCGAGGAGCCGGTGCGAGCATGGGAGAAGCAACATTCGTATCTCTTTCATTCTATTCAAGCTTATGATAACATGTTAAGCCCTTTCTATGATTCCAAGTCTTATGTTTCAGCCCCTATGTCATTCATATGCATTCATGTTTAAGTTGGCAAGTTTATGATGACTTTACACTTATGTTGAAATTTTGAAAATGGTATTTTAAAGTGTATTATTGCATTCTTGTTGGGGCTGATCTCCATATGATTACTTTTCTCTTGTATGTTTCATTAACATTCGAGGACGAATGTTCCAAGGGGAAGATGTTGAAACGACCCCAAAAAGTACCCGATAATATGCCTCGAAAGCACCCGAAATCATAATTTCCATGTATCTAAAATTCTATTCATTATTTTGAAAATCTGACTTCATATTCTTGTTCGGGGGCAAACTTGAGTGGGAAATGGGTCTAACATGAATTTTAGAGCAACCGTATCAAAATTCAAAAATCGCAAAAACGCGAGTTAGGAGGGTCAACTTTGAAGGGACATATCTCTTAGCACGCAAAGCAGTGGGTGGCCCACAATCTACCAAATTACATCTCTTTAAATTAGCTTTCGAGCACATTTGATTTCACCTCATTTCGAGTTCGAATGAAGAATTTATGCCCATTTTTGTAGAACGCGTTTGTGGAAAAATGTATATTCCAGTGAATAATCCGCATCGCTTCTGCGACGTGGACCAGTGTTATTTTGGTCCTATTTTTTTGATTTCAGTCCAAGACTTTCAAGTCTTGGGTCTAAGGGTTCCATACTTGAAAGTACCTATACTTAGCCTTATTTCACCCTCATATCATCCTAAACATTCTCCAATACTCACTCAAACACTTAGACTAATATTTCTCTCAAGATTTAAGTGCCAAAACTCAAGACCAATCTTAAGGATTTCATCAAGGATTTCATTTAGACTTCAAGTCTCCATTAAAGTCTTCTTCAAGAACTTCTCCAAAGCTAAGGTAAATGTGGATTTCTTTCATGGGTTCCTTTCACCCATAATACCCAACTCTTCTTTAATTCAAATTGCATGATTTAAAGTTGATTTACAAATGGGTCTTGCTTATTATGATATTCACTGCACACTATGTTAATGCTATGTAAAGTTGTGCCTGTTTTGCTATGTTTGAGCTATAAATCTTTGGTCTATTGTAAGATTTGATTCACTGCACACTGTTTTAAAGCTATATAAAGTTGTGACTGTTTTGCCATGTTTTGAGCTATAACTCTTTTATCTATTATAAGATTTGAGAAGGGTTTTGATGTATATTGCTTGAGGATGTTGCAAGGTGTTGATTGATGGTTTTACAATGGATTTTCTTGAATGATTTCATCTCTATATTCCATGGTTTTATACTTGCATTATACATCCTGTAAGTGTTTGATAAAATGTCCGAATGTGGTTTCTTGAAGAGCGGAACTCGGATAACCTAAATGGGGGTTTGTACTCATCAACCTAGGGAAGGGTTAGTACTTCTCTACCTAGTGATGGGGCGGCATCATCACTAACCTAGATGGGGGTTTATACTCATCAACCTATGGAAGAGTTTGTACTTCTCTGCTATGGTGATGGGGCGATATTATCACCAACCTAGATGGGGGTTTGTACTCATCTACCTAAGTGTTGGGGGTGGCATCATCACTAACCTACCAAAGGGTTTTACATTTGGAAATCTGAGTTGGTCTCTTCTTCACATATGATATCCTATACAAGCATGAGTTAATTCTGTACATTTAGAAATCTAGCTTGGTCTCTTCTACACATATGATATCCTATATGAGCATGAGTTACTTAAACATGTTTTACTTATACATTGATCATACATATAATATTGTTATATTATGTCTATTGCCTATTGATATGCACTTTGATTATGATGTCTATCTCTTGTTGTATTGCATCCTACATACTTGTTAACACCCAATTCTGACCCTCCATATTATAAATTAATTATCGAGCTTCTTCAATTTTAACAATTTTAAATAATTTTTATGAAAGTCATTCCAAAAGATTTTTAATCATTTTAGTTTAATTATGAATTATTTTTTTTAAAAAAGTTTGCTAGATAATAATTGAGTTAATTATTTCGCTTAGTTAATTTTAAAAAAGCTCGTTAATTGATCTAATTTAATTCATCGTGTATTTAAATTCAACCCCATATTTTTCTCGACCCTGCATGTTTTTCATTTTTCCTTTCCCTTTTGCTTTTTACTTTTTTCTTTTTTGACTTTTTTTTTCTTCACATGGGACTCACGTGTCTCTCCATTATTCTTTTCTCTTCCTCACACTTCACGTACAAGACTAAAAAATTCTCCTTTTTGCTTCTTCAACCAACGACCCAAAAATCAAATTTGGCAGCAAAAGCTGCTACAATCATCTCCAATGACTCCAATTTCAGCAGCCATTTTTGAAACAATTCAACGTCTCTATCCAACGTTCCAATTTTAAAATTCAAAATTTTCTCTATAAAACCCCATTTTTTTGCTCCTTGTAAGGGGGGAGTGGTTCCGGATAAAAGAGGAGACATTAAAATTTCAAGAGGAGTCGTCCCTTATCTCAAAAATATACATCAAGGTTTCTTTTTCCAGTAAGCCAATTTTCAAGAAAAGTCCAGTCACTTTGAAGGCCCCTGAGGCCAAAATTTTCTCATTTTAAAATTATGAAACCCATAAGCGAGTTTCGTTTTGATTTTGAGCGCTCCCTCTTTAATTCGTCATCCCAAGTTTGCTGCCCTCCAAAAGATAACATTATTTGCCTTTTTTTCAAATTTTTTTCATCGTAATTTGATTGGCATCATGATATTTTTTTTTTAAAAAAAAAGTATTTTTGAAGTGAAGTTTTGTCATGATATAATAGTGAATATTTTCAATTAAAGTCTCAAATCTCGTTTATTTTATATGTTGAAGATATTCATCTTTATTTATTTTTTGTCCATGGAATCCTTCATTCGAGTCCATGCTGGGCTCCATACTTGCATCTAGCCTCCGCCTTGGGTCATTTTGTGTGATAGAGAAGCTGCATTATAAATTTTTGGAGGCTAAAACGTCATCGTATACACTGATATACATCATATATACAGTGATGTGATATTAAAAATACATAAAAAATTGAGCCTTCAGCAGGAATGGTTCAAAATCATGTATACAGTGACATGATATTAAAAATAGGCAAAAAAATTGATTCTTCAGTAGGAATGGTTCAAGGTGGGTGAAATGTTTGAAATACAAGTGGAAGAGAAGATATATACACTGCTATACAATGTATATATATATTTCTGATATACAGGGGCAGAAAGAGCTTAAGAGCCCATTATCTCAGCAACCCTTTGTTGGGTAAAGAGGCCAAAGCCCAAGTTTTGGAACAACAGCGGTTGGACTACATTTTATGGGTCAAGTAGGCACAATTATTTATTAGAAGTTAGGATAGAAAATTTGGGTCTGCCAAGCCTAAGTGATTTATATTCTTCCCCTTTTACTTGATTATTATATTTATTTGTTATTGCCTGATTCTAACTCTAATATTTTGTTTATTTAGTTTTAACCTAATTAAGTCCCCAAAAGTCAAACCATTTGTG
Source organism: Solanum virginianum (assembly GCA_000787875.1). Classification (NCBI taxonomy): domain Eukaryota; kingdom Viridiplantae; phylum Streptophyta; class Magnoliopsida; order Solanales; family Solanaceae; genus Solanum; species Solanum virginianum. The sequence goes on along the minus strand of DF362435.1, from coordinate 16,342 downwards.
TTGGTCAAAAATTAATTTTTGTAATTTTTAATTTGAAGAATGCATTTCTAAGTCTTTTCAATACTTCAAATACGTTTGGGAAAATTCTTTACATAGATTTTTCCAAGTTTATTTTAGATATTGACTTTCTCAAAAGTTAGTTAAATAATTTTCAAGTCGTCGGATGATCGCATGTTAGCGGCTATTTAAGTGCTAATACCTTCTTAAAATAGTAATAAAAATCCTTACCCATTTCTCTGAAATTTTAGGACTTTTTCTGTTATGGTCTTAAAATTATTTTAAGTTTTTTTAATTTCTTTAAAAAATTAAGAGGCGACTCTGTTTTCTTGTGTGTTGAAAAAATTAGTTTTTTTCCTAAATTAATTAATTTTTAAGCCTAATTTTTTTTTAAAAAAGTCATGTTTCACGACTAATAGAAATGGCGACTCTTCTGGGAATTAATTAGGTTCTAACCATTAGATTTGAATTGTTTGACTAACTATTTGATAATGTAATTATTTTATTTGCTCTTTATTTGTTTAAATTCAGATATTTGATTGTCATTGTATTTCATGATATTTTTCAATATTATATTGTACATCTAAAAGAATGGGTTTGCGAACTTGCAATCAGACTTTTAAATACTTTAACCTTTTTCGGAGAAAATGTCAATTTATTGATTCGCGATGCATCCAATGGTTGTCATGATTTCCAGCTCAGGTTATCTGCCTAGGTTCCCGATCTATATTCAAAATCTACTCTTAGTCTAGCTAGCGTAAAGCGATAACAAAATCCTGTAGGAGCATTGACCTAAGACGACCCAATACGTAAGGCGTGTTGGGCCCATTAGAAAGACCACCTTGAGTCCAAAGTGGCCCTGGCCCAATTGGATGATCATATTTATGTGTTTAAAATTTAAAGGTTGTATATGCTATTTGACGAACCATTATCCCTTGGGGTTGGGTGTATTTTAATAGCTTAGTCAAAATGGATTTTCACGAGGTACTACTTCATCCGAAGACATTCGGGAATGTCAAGAAGTTCAAGAAGGAAGCTTTCACGAAGGCTTAGTGTAGAATTATGCTCTTACGTGGGACTGATTATTTATTCCTCTTTCCCTATTATGTATCCCCATTCAATTTATTTATAAAAGTTGTACTATTTTTGGGGCAATGGAATGTTTCAAATGGTGTAATACATCATTCAAATTGTTAGACCTACCCTTGGCATAAAGGTTTACATGTAAATTAGGACGCGTTATATTTCATTTTTGTGCTAAATGCTCTATTACTTTGCTTATTTGTGTTATTTGACTTATGTGTTTAAATACATATGTTTTGCCTCGAACACGATTGGTCCATTATTCCATTCCAAAGTCTTAGAACATATTAGGCATATAAACTCAACTTTTGAGTCTTTTTAAAATGTTTGGAGTTCATTATCAAAAGTACCTAAAATAACTCCTTATGTTTCAATTGGGTCATCACTCAAATTCAGATTGGCATTGTTATCCTCAAAATATAATTTTTTTATCTCCAAATAAGTTGGAATTATCAAATACCCTATCATTTTAAAATCAAAATTTTCGGACATCATTATTCTCATTTGAACCTCTCAAAAGGTTAGTTTGTGAACATCACATAATTTACTCATTTCAATCCATTAAAAGATCAAATTTTATCTATTTGGTCTTTCTTTTAGAACACCTCATTCTTTGGATTTTTGATCAATCTATTTAGGCAGAACAAATGTTATTTGGTACTTTGATCAATTATTATGATTAATGGACTAACTCTTTCACCTTTTGAGTTTTTCTTTTCTTCACAGAAGAGAAATTGATATATGTTGGTAATCAAACTTTTTTACTTCATCAAAGCAAAACGATTTTCAAATATTTCTGGCAGAACATTCATATTTTATATGGTCTCAAGAAGGTTTCTACAGACTCATCACTTTGTGTGAACTACATTCGACCCGATTTCCCAAGTGGAATACGTAGGCGGTCTTCATCGGCTTCGGTCATGTTATCTAAAAAATCTCAATTCGCTTTTATGGTTTGGAACTACGTTTGACCAGATTACTATTTCAGTGGGATACGTAGGCGCCACACCAGCTTGATCATATTCCTTGTAAGATTTTTATTCCTCTTTACAATGAAAACTAGGGCAGAATTTTGAGAGGATCTCAAAATTTCTTAAAAGAAGACTTTCTTCAACAAGTCAGAATCAGAATGATATTACAATTGCAACTGGAGTAGATTTTTTGAGGTTCTATTAAAAAATCAATTAGAAATTACAGGAAAGTTAAGACTCCTTTTGTATTCTAAACTAGGGTAGAAGTTTTGAGGAAGACCCTCAAAAATTCCATCAAACTTGCACTTCAAGATGAATCCAGCATGCAAATCAGATGGTGGAAAAGCATCAAGATGGCGAGGCAAATACAACATGGATCAGTCTCTCAAAACTAAGCATTTTTCTTTGGATGCAGGAACAAAAATCGCAAGGCATCATTTGACCCACAGTGGCCCCGTCAAGATCCAGATGACTTCTACTTTTACTCACTACTCTATTAATTTCCTAAATTTCTTCTTATTGCTCTATTATGATTTATAACACATTTTCTTAATGTTACAGATAAGATAACCTAGCACAATGGCCAAGATCGCAAGATTTCACCCAGACCAATACAAGCAGGACAATTTTTCAACTTATTCTCTTGTTAAATTGGAGTGTCACTACCTTTAGTGTGACAAGTTTTGGAGAGTCACTAGCCTTCAACGTGACAAATTGGAGGGTCACTACCTTTAGTATGATAAATTAATTTATTTTGGAGAGTTACTCACCTACAACATGATAAATTGGAGCTTCACTGCCTTCAGTATGATAAGTTAATTTATTTTGGAGAGTCACTCACCTTCAACGTAATAAATTGGAGCGTTACTGCCTTCAGTGTGATAAGTTAATCTATTCTGGAGAGTCACTCGCCTTCAATATGACAAATTGGAGCATCACTGGCTTCAGTGTGATAAGTTAATCTATATTGGAGACTCACTAGCCTTCAACGTGACAAATCGGCACGTCACTGCCTTCAATGTGATAAGGATAATCTTTTTTGGAGAGTCACTCGCCTTCAACGTGACAAATTGGAGCGTCACTGCCTTCAGTATGATAAGTTAATTTATTTTGGAGAGTCACTCGCCTTCAACGTGACAAATTGGAGCGTCACTGCCTTCAGTATGATAAGTTAATTTATTTTGGAGAGTCACTTGCCTTCAATGTGACAAATTAGAGTGTCAATGCCTTCAGTGTGATAAGTTAATTTATTTTAGAGGGTCACTCACCTTCAATGTGACAAATTGGAGCATCACTGCCTTCAGTGTGACAAGTTATTTATTTTGGAGAGTCACTCGCCTTTAATATGATAAATTGGAGTATTACTATCTTCAGTGTGATAAGTTAATTTATTTTGGAGAGTCACTAGCCTTCAACATGATAAATTATAGCATCTCTACCTTCAGTGTGATAAGTTAATCTATTTTGGAGATTCACTCGCCTTCAACGTGATAAATTAGAGTGTCACTGCTTTTAGTGTGACAAGTTAATCTAATTTAGAGATTCACTCGCCTTCAATGTGACAAATTGGAGTGTCACTGCCTTCAGTGTGATAAGTTAATCTAAATTGGAACATCTGTGCCTTCAGTGTGACACATTACATTATTGGACCGTCACTGCCTTTAGTGTGACACATTAATTATTGCATCATCATCTCCTTCAATATGACACATTATACCACTTTTGCACAAATCATATTTACATCTCATTTACTACTGATAAGTTTTATCTCAATCTTCGTCGAGAACATCCAAGAGGATGAATTCTCAAACAAACCATAGGTGCGGACGTCATCAAGTAGGATGCAGTACAACGTGGAACTTTTTCTTAGCAGCAAACTGGGACAAAGTCCAAAGTGGAATGTCAAACTCTTTGGACACGAGCTGATGAGTGACTGCCACAACAATCAAACTACACTCCTGCCAAAGGGCATGTATTTCTTTGAATTCATCGATTTCAGTTTCACATATGGATGATTTCAACTCTCACCTAAAGCAATCTTTCTGGTATGAGTGATAATACACCACGAGCTTTGAAAATTATGTCCATTTAAGTTCTTACTTATGAGTGTGAAATGCACAACATTCATGATTAAGAGGTTGCAAGCCTCTTTTTCATACTCAATTTATTTGTCACTCTCCCAATCAAAGGTTATCTTAGCATAAAAGATTTTCTTTTCAATCAATTGAGTCGAACTACAAGCAGTCTGATTCCAATGTTTGGGATATGTAGACAAGCTCCATGTTAAAAATTCAACTGTACTCCAACCTCTTCTCATTCAAGTCTCGAGCTTTTCGATCTCTCTATAATTTGACTCTGAAATACCTTTTGAATTTTTTTTAAATCGTGTGTAAAATCAAAAGTCGTGAACTACAAGTAGCCTGAATTATCATGTAACCTAAGATATGTTGGAAATCCGACACTGGGATCCGACCATAATTTTCTAAAGTCTGTACTTGTCTTTCAAAAGACGAAAGTGTGGTCGGTCAAAATTGAATTCGTTAACTAAGGGGCAGCTGTTCACACCTAATTTGACCCTCCATATTATAAATTAATTAACTAGCTTCTTCGATTTTAACAATTTGAAATAATATTTTTGAAAGTCATTCTAAAAGATTTTTAATCATTTTACTTTAATTATGAATTATTTTTTTAAAAAAAATTACTAAATAATAATTGAGTTAATTATTTCTCTTAGTTAATTTTAAAGAAGCTTGTTAATTGATCTAATTTAATTCATCACGTATTTTGAATTTAACCCCGCATGTTTTCCCTTTTTTCTTTTCCTTTTGCATTTTTGCTTTTTCTTTTTTGACTTTCTTTTTCTTCACGTGGAACCCACGTGTCTCTCCATCATTCTTTCATCTTCCTCACACTTCACGCACAAGACTCAAAAATTCTCCTTTCTTCTTCTTCAACCAACGACTCAAAAATCAAATTTTGCAGCAAATGCTACTACAATCATTTGCAATGACTCCAATTCCAGTAGCCATTTTTGAAATAATTCAACGTCTCTCTCCAATGTTTCAATTTTAAAATTTAAAATTTTCTCTATAAAATTCCTATTTTTTTGCTCACAACAAGGGGGGAGAGGTTCCGGATAAAAGAAGAGACATTAAAATTTCAAGAGGAGTCGTCCCTCATCTCAAAAAATATACATCAAGGTTTTTTTTTCCAGTAAGCCAAATTTCAAGAAAAGTCCAGTCACTTTGAAGGCACCTGAGGCCAAAATTTTCTCATTTCGAAATTATGAAACCCATAAGCGAGTTTCGTTTTGGTGTTGAACGCTCCCTCTTTAATTCATCGTCCCAAGTTCGCTGCCCTCCAAAATATAACATCATATGCCTTTCTTTAAAAAAGTTTTTGTTATAATTTGATTTGGCATCATGATATTTTAAAAAAAGGGTTTTTGAAGTGGAGTTTTGTCATGATATAATAGTGAATATTTTCAATTAAGTTGTCAAATCTCGTTTATGTTATATGTTGAAGATATTCATCTTTATTTATTTTTTGTGCATGAACTCCTCCATTTGAGTCCATGTTGGATTCCATCCTTGCATCTAGGGTCGGCCTCAGGTCATTTTGCGTAATAGGGAAGCTGCATTACAGATTTTTGGGGGCTCAAACGTCACCGTATACACTAATATACATCATGTATAGTGATATGATATTAACAATAGGTAGAAAAATCGAGTATTCAACAGGAATGGTTCAACGTGGCTGAAATGTTTGTAATACAGGTGGAAGAGAGGATATATACACTGATATACGATGTATATACATTTATGATATACAGGGACGAAAAGAGCTTAAGAGCCCATTATCTCAGCAATCCTTTGTTGGGCAAAGGGGCAAAAGCCCACGTTTTGGAACAGCAGCAGTTGGACTACATTTTATGGTTGAGGCAGACCCAATTATTTATTAGAAGTTAGGATAGGAAATTTCGGTCTGCCAAGCCTAAGTGATTTATATTCTTCCCTTTTTACTTGATTATTGTATTTATTTGTTATTGCCTGATTCTAACTCTAATATTTGATTTATTTAGTTTTAATATAATTAAAGTCTCCAAAAGTCAAACCATTTGTGTTGGTCAAAAATTAATTTTTGTAATTTTTAATTCGAAGAATGCACTTCTAAGTCTTTTCAATACTTCTAATATGTTTGTGAAAATTCTTTACTTAGATTTTTCCAAGTTTTATTTTAGACATTGATCTGTTCAGAAATTAGTCAAATAATTTTCAAATCGTCGGATAACTGTATGTTAGCGGCTATTTTAAGTGCTAATACCTTCTTGAAATAGTAATAAAAACCCTTACCCATTTCTCTTAAATTTTAGGACTTTTTCTATTAGGGTCTCAAAATTATTTTAAGTTTTCTTAATTTCTTTAAAAAATTAAGTGGCGACTCTGTTTTCTTATTTGTTGAAAAAATTAGTTTTTTTTCTTAAATTAATTAAGTTTTAAACAGAATTTTTCTTTAAAAAAATCATTTTTCACGATTAACAATACTGAGTACATTGAAATGTATTAACGCATACTCTATGCCTAGATGATATCACCATGTAGGGATCGAAGCCCAAGTTGATCATCCTCCTCCTCCATGTGGCTATTTTGGTGCTTACCCTTACCCTATACTCTATGCCTAGATGATATCACCATGTAGGGATCGAAGCCCAAGTTGATCATCCTCCTCCTCCATGTGGCTATTTTGGTACTACTCAAGCTAGTTGGTGAGTCCTCCATTTCGGGAACCTTAGTATATGTTTCTCTTATTATGTAATGAGACACCCTTCTTTATTTTTCTATCTTGACTAGTGAGGTTGAGCCCAATTGCTTTGTCTTATCCCCGGCTCATATCTATGTAGTAGAGGTGTTGTTGGACATACTATGTATCTACGATATGAGCCTTGACTGTTTTGTCTCTTGATTATGATGTTATGCAAGCTTTTCTCCCCTAAGTCCCTTGCCCTTATTTTCTAAACATTGGCATATTACCTAAGAATTAAACTCTCTCTCCCTTAGTCCCAATTTCCTTGTTTATGCTCATCTCTTATTGTCATATTTATTTACTTTCGCGACCAAGAATGTGTAATGATATGCAAAGAGGCTTGTTTGGGGTTCCTTCGAGTTTTCCATTCGCCAGTCACGATTAGGCCCTAGGTACGAGTCATGACACTATTTATCCAGGACCCAGCCTATTTAGCCAAATCATCAAAGAGAGCATGGATCACATAATACAGAATCTGGGAATGTAAGGCTGGATGAGGACACTTTTGCAAACCTAGCTTCAGAGTTAATATCAACACCACCACTATGTCGAAGTTGAATTGCCTGATGACCCAAACATTCCAGAATCTTCTATTTTTCTCACCCCTACCATACCTACCGATCTCCTAAAGCTCAAAGTGTTTCCAATGGACTCCTCCAATGATGCAGAACATAGGGATACCAAACAGGACTGCAACAACTCATTCGACAGAAGTTGGGAAGAAAGAAAGAGGAGAACCATCATTGCTGGAACAATGAAGAAGAAACAACAAAGAACTGGAAGAATTACTAATGCTCTTTGGGGAATAAGAAGTAGAAGTTATGATGTTGGAGAAGCTCTACCTCAAGGAGTTCGAAGACTCGACACCCACAATGATATTAGTCTACTGCACCAACCATCTATACATGTGCATGCTCAACCTAAGGGGAGAGAAGAGGGATATCCCGCTAGTTGTGGCTCTGAACCCATTCAAGGATCCCCCACCTACAGCCTAAACGAAAGGGAAGAATCCCCAAGCCTCCTACTCCCACTCAACTCTAATGAATTTCATAATATGGAATGCGAGAGGAGCCAATAGCTCCAAATTCAGGAGGCAGTGCGACCTTATGGTCAAGACACACCAATCTTCCTTGTTGGTGGTGCTTGAAACCAGATGACAAAGCACAAGCAACTTACAAAGGAGCTTCACTTCGACTCCCAAATCCAGTCAGCTGCAGAAGAAGCATTTGGAGGAATAATAATAATGTGGAATAAAAATGAGCTCAAACTGGATAACATATCCATAACTCAGCAAGGGATCCATGTGATAGTCAAGTTACTCCCCTATTCTAATCTCTTTCTCTTTTCAACAATTTATCCTAACCTTGATTTCCATAACAGAACCATCCTCTCGGTCTCATTCTTAGAAATTAATAATTAGTTTAATGGTGAATGGTTTATAAGAGGGGATTTTAATGAAGTTGTTCATGCCTCTGAGAAACTAAGAGAAAGACCTATTAACCATCATAGAGCCTCCTTTCTTTTGGAATTGTCTCAATAATTGTAGAATGCTAGACCTGGGTTTCAAAGGCAGCAAATTTACTTGGACTAAAGAGGTATAGGAATAGAAGACACCTAATTTTGGAAAGACTTGATAGGTGTGTAGCCAATCACTCTTGGATAAAATCCCATCTTGAGGCCATAATAACCCACCTTCCTAGAACTAATTCTGACCATTCTCCTTACTTGTCAACCTCATTAGGAGGAGGACAAGTAACTAGTCCAAACCCTTTAGAATAGAGCCAATGTGGTGTGGCCACCCCTCTTTTCAGGATGTCATGACTAAAGCTTTTACCATGGCCCCCACCCTCCCCCAAATCCGAAATCTCCAATAGGATGCCATCCGAATAGGACAACTTTTGGCAATATCCATTTTAAAAGTAGAAAGACCACTGTTAGGCTTGAAGGCATCTAGAGGTCCCCTCACTACCCCTATTCAAACTCTCTTCATAGTTTTGAAAATGACCTCATGAAAGAACTAGATAGCCTCTTCAGCTTTGAGAAGGACCTCTGGATGACCAAGTCCAAGATCCAATGGCTCAATAAATGAGATGCCAGTACCAAATTCTTTCACACCTCAACTCTCAATAGAAGAAGAAGAAGAAACAAAATTAACTTTTTAAGGGATAATTATGATGCCACTTATGAGAACCATAACAACATTGAGAACCACATCATGAATTTCTTCACATCCCTCTACACAATTGACCAAACCTCTTCCCACCAACCCAAAACCAATGCTTACCCTTACCCTAGCATCTCTGCCCACCTGAAAGATACTCTATACTCCCCTTTAGAGATACGGAGATGCTACCTACCCTGAAAACCTCTTAAGGCTCCTGGACATAATGGCGTCCACCATCTCTTATACTAGAAGTATTGGGAATTGTTGGCCAAAAAAGCACTCTTTCTGTAGAGAAGTTCAACACTAGCCAGATGCCCAATGAATCTAATGAGACTGTCATCTGCCTCATTCCCAAATGCCAAAATGGCATAATGATAAAAAAATTTAGACCTATTGGTCTCTGCAACACCTCCTACAAGCTAGTGACAAAAATCATTGTCAGTCATATCAAAGCGTTCCTCCCTAGCTTGATCAGCAATCCAATCCAACTTCATCCCTAAAAGGACGGCCTGTGACAATACTATCATTGTCTAGGAGTATATCTCCCACTTTAAAAAGATAAAAGGAAAGCAAGCTAGCATAATCCTTAAGATAGACTTAGAAAAAGCTTTTGATAGACTGGAACAGTCTTTCATCAAAGACAACTTGGACTTTTTTCACTTTCCTCCCAAAATCATCAAGCTCATCATATCCTGTGACTGTGGCAGCCAAATGTCCATCCTTATCAATGAAGAGAAGTCCAAACCTTTCTACCCTTCAAGAGGCATTAGACAAGGAGATTCGCTATCCCCTTACCTCTTCATCTTCTGTATGGAAAGACTTTCTAAGGCCACTGACCACCAAGTCCTGAATAAACATTGGAATCCCATAAAAATCTCCTAAAGAGGTCCAAAAATCTCACATCTCTTCTTTACAGATGACCTCACTTTATTAGCCAATGCTAACCAGAAGAATTGCCATACCATTAAAAACTTGTTAGCCTTCTTCAACAAGCTCTCTGGACAAAGCATAAATCTTATCAAATCTAAGATTCTATACTCCTCCAACTGCTTCTCTGCAAAAAAAGCTTGTTGTGAAACCATCTTTCAAATGAACTCTACTGTCTACTTTAGGAAATACCTTGGGTTTCCCACCTTTCATAAGAGACACAAGGATAATGATTTCCAATTCCTCTTAGATAATATGAGAAAGAGACTGATAGGATGGAAAACCACCCACCTTAACATGGCTAGTTGAACAACCCTGGTAAAAGACATGCTTAGCAGTATACCAAACCACATCATGCAAATCAATAAGCTCCCAGCAAAGACCATAAAGCTATTGATAAAATTCAGAAAGACTTCTTCTGGGGCTCCACTATGGAAAGAAAGAAATTTCATTTGATCAAATGGGAAGTCATCACAACTAACAATGGAGAAGGAGGCCTTGGCCTCTAAAAATGTAAGCTTAAAAACAAAGCTTAATTGGCTAGCCTTGCGTGGAGGACTATCAAAGAACCAAAATATCTTTGGGCAAAAATACTCACCTCTAAGTACCAGCCTATACCAACAACCAACACTACTGGAAACATCAGGCTTAGCAAAGTTGTGTGTGGAATTTGGAAGGCCTTTCAAGATGGTTGGAAAGACTACCAAGGAGCATAGGATGGTTTATCCACTCAAAACACAATGCCAGGTTCCTTGAGGACCACTAGATTTCGCACTTAGGAGCCATCAGACATAGAGTTATTGGGCCCCTAAACAAAGGGGAAGAAAATCTAAGGTAAAGGACTTTGTATTGAACAAACAATAGAACTTTCAATCCCTATCTTTCTAACTGCCACATGAACTATGAACCATTATCCTTGACCACCCCACACCTGAACCAACTAGTGGTGGGGGGGACACTCTCAACTAGCAACTCACAAAAGATGGCTGTTTCACCACTAGCACTGTCTACAAGCATGTCAGTAGGCATAACTATCAACATCCTAAAACGCCTCCAAAAAATTCCATTGGATTTGGAAATGCCAGGCCCCTAATAAGATTAAATTCTTCCTTTGGCTTCTCAACCACAATAGACTCCCTACCAACCATTCACTTAACAATAAAGGAATGAATAAGGGAGACTTCTGCCACGTTTGTGGGCATTCCCCAGAAGATGCCACCCACATCTTCCTCAAATATGCTAATGCCAATGCCTTCTAGGTAGATCTTATAGCACTTTCCACTCACCCAACCCCTACAGGCATAACATAAGTATAAGCTGAAAACTGGAGAAATATATGGGAAAATATTCGGAAGAAAAAGTTCAACCACATGATCTCGTGAGGGGAGCTGATCCACTTTTATCTCTGGAGCCTTTGGCTAGCTAGAAATAACAACCAATTCAATGACAAAAAAGAAAAAGCCAAGGCCACACACTGTTATGAGAAAGCGATGGAGTACCATCTACTAGCAAACCAAAATGGGGACAGACCGACCCATAAAATCAATATCTAGATGAAATGAAACCCCCCAACCCCACGATATTCCAAGTTGAATGTGGATGGGGCAATTGAAGAAAACCTCGGGCCAGGTGGAGCAGGAGAAGTGTTCGGAGATCATATTGGATAGTGGATTAGAGGCGTCAACTGTAAAGTTCAATGGATAAACTCCCTTCTAGGGGAACTCCAGGCTCTTCACAAAGACTTAATCTGGGAAATAAGCAGACATCTAGCCCCTCTGGAAGTCAAAACTGACTTCCTCGAGCTAGTGTCCTCAATAAACAAAGGTAATTCTTTGTATGATAATCTAATACTCGATTGCAGGTGCTTGATGCAGGTATTGGGATCTCTAAAGATAATGCATGTCTTTAGGGAACAAAATCAGGTTGCGGACGTACTAGCTAAAGTAGGCTTGCGACAAGACACCATAGAAAACACCCACTTTTTGGAAGTTCCACCAATGTCTGCCCGCACTCACATCCAGGCAGACATTAGCGAAACTACTTTTGCTATAAAAGCCTATGTAAAAATTTCTGATGTATCTAATCTTTTGTCCTTGGGCGGGGTCTCGCCCAACTAAACTCTAATGTTCAGACAATTGCCCTATCTACAGGGGCCAACTTTATGAACTAACTAATAAATTTCCTTTTGAACCAAAAAATTAATATAAAAAGATTGTAATAAGATATTATCTCAATATTATTTTAGTTCTGAATTAAATGACCATGGATGACACTTCTTGTTATTATCTAAATATTTTATTATATGTTCAGTCCACTTTATATTATTACATGGTGCAAGCTATGTTTAAAGAATACTAGTTCTCAAACACATGCGTTGCACGTGTATTCCGTGCTAAATAGTATAAATACTTTAAAAGCTCAAAAATTCAAATTATATTTTTTAGATGTCAATGAAATATGAAGAAAGCAACTACATTTTATTTTTTAAAATTATTTTTATGTACATTAACTTTTATGTTTGCATATTTGTCTTCTTGATTGGTTGCATACATAAAATAAAGATAGCTATTTGACTTTCCACAATTAATTGAAAAGTTTTTCTTTCTTTTTTTTCACTGAAAAACTAAAACTAAAAATAAAACATCGAATATATATATATATATATATATCAATAATTTTTTACCATACACCATAGTTTTTCTAACATAAAATTATCTAGCACTTCAACAATTTATTTCTCTATGGTAAATCAGCAAACAGTAAAACAAAGTACCTGATTTTGTTTGTAGAATTAAAAATTTGATCATGGCTTGATTATCTCACCGCACAATAATATATCGGAGAGGATGAGATAACATTTACAGGGTGTTATAAGAATGTGAAAAGTTATTGGGTAAGAGCTAACATAACAAAAAAATAAAAGATAAATAATGTTAGTAATAACTAAGTAAATTTATAATAGTGTAACTGAAGAATATCAAAAGGTGTGAATAACAATTCAAAATCTTACTCATGATTGCTCCCTCTGTGAGAACTTACTTTCTCGATTTCTATACTTACATATAATTCTTTTATTGAAAGAGCTAGTATATGTAATAGTATTCTTTTAATACATATGATTTAGTTATTTGCACGATAATTGAAGGGGCTAACAGATGTAACGGTAGTCTTTTAATACATATAATTTAGTTAATTGCATGGCAATTGAATGGGCTAAAATATGTAACTCTAGTCTTATAATTTGCCTTTTGATATTAGATTGTCAAATTTGTTTGATCATTGTTTTGTTTTAATTTTATTGTCTTTAGGAGTAGTATAATACAAACCGTAATGAAGAGACTCAACTACAATTATTATAACAATCATTACAATTGTTAATCATAATTATTATTTTATAATAGGACTTTAAATTAATTTTACTATTTATTTATATAGTTAATTAGATTCTAATTTAGTGTAGAGGAAAAATGGTAATTCAACTTTGTATTTCGGAGTTTCCCACTTTTAGTAATACACTAGATTTATCGCACATGTATATCTAGTATTGAATTTGACTTTGAATCATTCTTTTGAACTTATATTTACGTCGTGTCATGAAATATAGGTTACCTTTCAGTAGGATCAAGTCATTTGTATCAAAATTATCATTAACTAAGTCTACACGATAGTACCGTGTTGTTTAGAATTTGCATGATAATGTTCATCTCATCTCTTATCCAATCGAACCTATGAAAAAACCAATGCAAGTTTCATTAGCTTCATGTAATGTTTATACTTTTTTTAGATTCATTATTTTCAAAATGTTATCAATCGTATTTCACCTAATACATTTTTGTAGATAATATTTCTTGTGTATGTTTCTGACTTCCGATCTGGTTGTTTTATCATAACTAATACTTTTGTTGTGGACATTTAAATTCCTCTTGAAAGTGCTACATATAGTGGATATGCGAAAAAAACATATTATAGTGGATACAATCCAATATTTTAGATTGTTTGACTTTGCAATTTATTTATTCATCGTCATAAGGAAACATAGATGTCACGTTGAACATTATTATAGGAGAAGGTATTCATAGTGTCAACTTTGAGTTGGAAGGTAAAAGTTTCATGGGCCTATACTTTTTATATAGGTGACAACATTCGAATATGGTATATAGAAAATTGGTGTTATTGCAGCTGTGTATATGAATGATAAGTTAGGTAGTACCAAGCTATCACTTGAGTGCTCCTTGAGGACATTTAGCTTAAAGCTAAATTAATACAAAATAACGATTGTCATGTTACAAACCTTTACTTATTTTCTCTAAACACCTACAAATAAATTCAAGTGTATATTACTCAGCAATCTTCACCATGAGGGCTCGACCTAAACCCAGCCACGCTCATACAGGCCCGCCACCTCCAAACATATCACATCATTCAATGCGTCCCTCCCTTCGCACGCTACTGAATTAGACATTTTTCTGCTCAATCCCTCTTTGCTCCTAACACCCTAGTCCATGTTATCCCTTGACACAATCGCATTTAGCGAATCAAATATTGCATTGTCATGCTCACACATTTCATTCACACGTCAAAAATAGCTCCAAATGAAATGCCATTTTGCTTTTCAATTCACACGTTGCAATTTACATCTTAAAACATATATGATCTGTCATCTGTTTATCAGGAGCAATAAAATCAGTGCATAAATTAAACATAAATATAAGTTTTGATTAAAGCATATATGATTTTAGCATTCCTTTCACTATAGAGATACAACAGATTTGTACTTGACAAATTTTAAGAGTCAAGAAATCAAAGGAAGAGGGAGATAAGCACGTCCTTTTTTTAAAATATAAATGGAAGGAATTTATGCACAATCAAACAATAGAAAATGATATCATGACAAAAAAAGCCAAAAACTCAAAAGATGACTTACATGAGTCGTCATTCCAGGCAAGGCTTGAAAATGAGAAATCAGAAAATCTCTAGACACAGGAAAAGCAGAAAGGTGTATCTTTACAAATGTTGTGGACTCCTTGTGGATATGAACAGGTACGGCATCAATCACTAATTTTTTGCCATTGATATTCTCATCTATCTAATTTAAGTTTGAGGAAATAAAAAAAATTAAACAGCACAGAGAATAATTAAAAAGGAAGCAATGGTATATAGAAAATCTTTCAAATGGCATTGGGGTTGCTAACTCGAAGGGAAGTGTGAATGGTGACGATTCCATTGCATTAATTGAATAAGCCACTTTAAAAATAATTTTAGGATGGAAGTTAGTTGTTGTTTTTTTCCTGAAAGAACACATACTTCATAACGTGAATCTGTGTATGGAATTAATCCGTTGCAAATAACTAATACGCGCAACACCCAATCAGTGTAGTATTTTGGAATGTTGTTAATGGGGAAGCTTTGCTTTGAAAATTAAATTTCACTCACCATATGTGCAGAATCTGAAAATTTTTACATGTAGAGGAGAGAGTAAGTAAAATTAGTACCAATAAATACATATTTTATGTAAATTGCATTGACAACACGATTGACAAATTTGAGGAAAACTATTGCCAATCTTTCTCCATCTTTAAAACCATCTTAATCGTTAACCCGAAATAGATGAGAACAAACATAAACTGCTCGACATTGATCAGGCTTATTTAGGAGTTTTGCTGAATACTATACATTTAAAAAGGTATTCCCATTGTTAGGAAAAAGATAAATAGATAGACAGATCAAAAGAGATGAGAGGTAGAAATCACCCTAGTGGCCTTATAAGTTAAGGTATCCGTGTTCTCAACACGCAACATGGTCATCTTTTGAAGAGTTCCGATTATTAAGTGTATTGCAGTCACTTGTGCTTTAGAATCCTAATACCAAGTAAAAGAAGTCTAAGTAGAACTTTGAATAGATAAAAAGGTAAATGGAAGAAGAATATAATATCAAACACATCATTTATAGGTGTGCAGACAATAATCGCATTACAAAAGAGAGAATGAAGTTAAGAAGAATTAGGGTTACTTAGTACATTTCAAGTACTAACGTATACTCTATGCCTACATGATATCACCATATTAGGGACCGAAGCTCCTATAGATCATCCTCCTCCACGTGGCTAGTTCGGTTTATTTAAAGAAATCTTTTTGGTAAGTCCGGTAACACCCCACATATTACATATATTAGTCCTATGCATGTGAAACATGACATGACTTTTCAAATCAGCACCAATTTTTAAAAGTGCTTGAATCTCATGTTATAGGGCGATATGTGTGTCTAACGCCGAAGAGGATCGAGTGTAAATAAGTTTTAAGTCAAATTGAGGGGATTACGGCCCTAAAAAATGAGAAAGGATTGAGGTGCTTGTAGGACTTAGGATGCTAGCAGGTGAGTCACCTACTTGCTTAGC
>DF362436.1:8737-34115 GCA_000787875.1 Solanum virginianum | reverse complement strand
CATACCTATTACAGGAATTGATAATGATGATGCAACAACTGATCTAGTAGGTTGTGCTGTATCACCCATACATCTTCTCGGGAAATCTCTCATTATACGCCCTAGAGCACCACACCAATAACAAGCATCTTTCCTAACATGACATATACCTGAATGACTTTTTCCACACTATTTATAAGGCTACATAGGGTCATTTGCCGGCCTGCTGAATATCCCGCTATCCAGGCGCCTTGCCCTTCACTTATGTATCCAATCTATCAATATATCGATGAACTTTATCTGCCATAGTAGCAACTACATTAGGAGCATACCTAGACAGGGAATTAAATTGAAGTCTATACTCCCTCACACTCATATTTCCTTGGTGGAGGTGCATCTATACCCTTAGATTGCTTCCAAGCTTCATACCATAATATAGGCACACCCTTCAACCTATATGTCGCTAACTCGGTATTCTATACCACTCACATGTATAACATCTAAAGTGCATTAAATCTGATCAATAAAGTCTTGGGGATCTTCATTAGGATCTGACCCAGTGAAGGATGGAGGGTCTAAATTAAGGAAGTCACGTATCCTCGTGCTAGGTACCCTATTCACGCCACCTGCACTTATAACTGGACCTTATTGTCTTTGACCTTGGCCAGCAACTATACGAGTCAATAGTTGGACTGTATTTCCTAGATCCTACACGGTAGCATCGATAGGTAGTTCTGGGGGAATTTAACTACTTCTGGGATCATCAGGAATTGCAAGAATTGGAGATGTCTGTGATAGAGACTAATCATGAGCCTCATTTTGTTGTCTCACCCGACTGCGTATACCAACCACCACTTCTACTTCTTTCTCTTTACCTTTGTTCTTCCTGGTTTCTGGTATACTTGTTGTACAAAACAATTTAGGAGTTAGACATAATCCACCTCTTACACTTGGCTCTATAGCATGATCTAAAGAATAAAAAGAAAGTGATAACTCCAAAATGCCACATAGCCTCCTGCTTATAAATATGGTACACAATATATCGATAAACAAGACTTTATATAGACATAGCTTTGTAGACTCCCAAGGATGACCCACTCTGTTACCACTTCTATCACACCCAAAAGTCCTATTAAGACGGACTAGCACCCATTGTCGATAAAGCTCGGGAGAACCAACCTGTATCCATGCACTTTCTATATATATATCATAAGGGATTTCTTCATTCAACATGCCTTTAAGAAAGTAAACAGTAATAACAAGCCAAAAGGAAATGCATATGGCTAGGCTGTTGGGGCTACGTTGTCTAAAGTAGGAGATATGACCACACATTAATTTACATAGTCTACAAAGCCTCTAGATAAGGAAAAGTATCTAATAAGGATCGGGATAGGCCCCGTCTCGACTAACTATACAATACAAAAATATAAGCTATAGACACACAAAGCTCCGAAGCAAACTAGAGCTTGGTAAGAACAACAAGATATCCTATACTCCTACTGGGGAGATTTACTAGCACTTGTACCTGTAGCATGAAATGCAGGTCCCCCGTAAGGGATGTCAGTACGAGACAATATACTGAATATATAAGGCAGGAAATACTATATATGAAGTAACAACTCAAATGAAACTATGCACTAGTGTAGGATAAGAGACCACCCTTAATCATACTGTGCGATCATGTACTTTATGTTCTTTTTATTACTTTACCTTTACTATATAATCTGCACACAACATGTAATACAAATGACTAGCTGATCAATGGTAGATGTATATCGAGATCAGCCCTGGCTAGGCTTTTCCTTTCACCCCTTCGGCTACCCCTCATGATAGGATTGACCTTGGCTAGGTGATTCTTCCACCCCTTGGGTTACCACACATTAATAGGTAATATACTTTATCTTTTAATTACTTTTGAGATGATTCTTTTAGTGGTCATAATATTGGAGTTGTAGGACTATAGATACAATATATGACATGTAAATAATCACAAAGGCCAACACCATAATCAAAGGAGTAGGTTATATAAATAATGAAATTCATACGAGGTAGAACAAGACATGAATTTTATTTAGTAGAATGAACTCATGTATCCTGGTATCCAAGTATGTATGCAGATTTGAAGGTGACTATGTATGGGAGCATATAATAGAACGAACTCGTGTATCCTGGTATCCAAGTATGTATGTAGATTTGAAGGTGACTATGTATGGGAGCATATGAACATGTAAAAGAGTTGAGACATGGTTAATAGTTGTGCCGAAGTTGGTAAGCGCCTTTATGTGCCAAGGAGGGGTCTATGTTACATGCCAAATAATACGAAATCAAGTAGCCTTATATACCTCGCTGTAGACCTCGCTGTTACCTCAAGATAACCTTCCCTTCCTTCAATTATTTATCTACAAGATAGTAAGTGATAAAATTAGCATTAGTAGCCAATAGATATATCTTGGTAGCCCAATCTTATAAAAAAAACAACATACGGGCAGCAAGCGGATAATTATAAATCCGAGCATATGCTTTCAACCGAGCATAGTCTTACAACAGCCCACAAAGCACAACACATAAAAATTCTACACAACTTACAAATAGGCGACATAACGTTACATCCCTTCGCTACATTTTGACGTTGACAATTTCAAACATGTTCCAACTTTAACCAAATAATCCCCACCATATATACACATAAAACCAGTCCTAAAATAGTTTTAAAAAATTACTCAAATTAGGTGGAGGACGTGAGACCATGGTCCTCAATCAATCATCCCACAAATTCCTATTACGAGCACAATTACGATATCACACAAGAACACACTTTCACGGACTATAAAAATGGTGCAGCAGCCTTTATACATCATTAAAGAACCAATAATCATTAAGAACAGTAGAATCCTTTGATAATGAATCCAACTAAAAAGAGAAAAACCTCCAAATAAACAAGAAAAATGTACAACAACTTGTGGAACACATGCTGTCCAACAATTTCTGCAAAGGTATAATCAGCTTATCCTCTTGGTTTACATAAGAAAACCATACTAAACACATATTTATTCTTACTTACCTTTACACTCAAGGTGTAGGACTTCTTCATGAACCCTAAAATTCTCTTATGGCTGCTTGTAAAGTCAAGAAAGAGTTGAGAGAGAACTTGCGGGTTTAGGGCTTCTCCAAGAATCCTAAAAGTCTCTTGTGGCTGCTTGTAAAGTTAAGAAAGAGTTGAGAGAGAACTTGCAAAATAATCTGATTTTTGTCCAAGTTAAGTGACTTGAGTAAGCTGATTATAAGCCCCTTCTAAAGGAGCATTTGGCCGACTTAACTTTTCCATTTTTAGCCTTGTTTTATAAAGTGATTAATGTACCATTTTGCCTTTTTCAGTTGGGCCTTAAGGGGCTCGAAATTGATAAGCCTTTGCTACCCATTTTTCCCCTTTCTCTTAGTTAGTTTTGGCCCAATTCACCAAGTGAGTTTTGTTGTACTTAGGTCCTTTCTCTGTTATTCTTGGGCTAAAAATATAGTCCATTTATGATGCTTAAACATGGGCTAAAGTTACACCCTTAACACGGACTTTATTCATAATCGGACTTTGACAAATTCGATGTCGGGCCTCATCTCCATTTTGCTAGCAAAAATTTAAGCTAAGCAAGTAGGTGATTCACCTGCTAGTTTTCTATGTCCTATAAGTACATCACTTCTCTCACTTTATTTAACATCGTGATCTCCTCAATTTGACTTAAAACTTATTTACGCTCGACCCTCTTCAGTATTAGACATACATATCGCCCTCTAATTTGAGATTCAAGCACTTTTAAAGATTAGCGCTAATTTGAAAAGCCATATCCTATTTCATTTTCATAGTACTAGTATTGTAAGATGTGGGGTGTTATAACCCTCCCATGCCGTGAAGCCCCATGGCACCCATAAGGGTAGTGTGGTCCTGTACGGCTCATGTGAAGGGGTACGGGTCGTGTTACCTGGATATGTGGTGGCCAACAACATTTTCTTGTCTTAGTGAGGTGGGACAGACCATTATATGGTCCGTGTAACACTACACAATCCATGAAAGTGGTTGTCAAAGTGACGAGACGTCAAATTTTCCATGTTTTGGGATGGACCAGTACACGGTCCGTGTGATGCCACATGGTCCGTGAAGCAGTCCGTCAAAGTGACGAGACGTCAATTTTTTCAAGTTTCCCAACTTCCATATTTTTTCACTAAGGCACTTCACACGGGCACTCCACACGACCCGTGGAGTGCCACACGGCCAGTGAAGTCTCTTGTGAGATGACACTTTGCCATTTTCTCCATCCATTCACTAATAGTATTTTCGTAAATGCTAATTATCCTAATGACCCTTTTTGCCTTTTTAGTCTATTTTAACCTTCCTAAAAGACCCAAACTCTAATCTTAAGGACCCAATTTCATTGTTCTCATCTCAATCACACTCTCAAATCCTCTCAAGAGTCTCCATCAAGCTCCAATTCAATTTTAATGAAACCTAAGAACAAGATTGGATTCAAAGATCATTTCCAAGCCTCTATTCTTCCCAATCTCAATTCCAACCAAGTCTAGACCTAAGGTATGTAATGTTGAACCATTGGGTCCTTCCACCCATGTTACCTAAACCCTCTTTGATTAATAATGCATGATATAAAGTTTATTTTACATGTGGGTTTTGTATATTGAGAAATTTACTACACAATGACATTAGTTCATGAAATTATGGTTGTTTTAGCATGTTTTGAGCATCAAATCTTGGATCTAATGTTGGAATTGATGAGGGGTGAGAAGGGTAATGGCTAGGTGGTGCTTTGGAAGGAATTCAAATCGGCCTTCCTTAATCAGTTCTTCAATCTTGAGCTTAGGGAAGCAAAGTTGGTTGAGTTTATGAACTTGAAAGAAGGTGGTATGAGTGTGAGGGAGTATGCCTCAAATTTAATCAACTTTCAAAGTATGCTCCTTACATGGTGGCCGATCCAAGGTCAAGGATGAATAAGTTTGTTATGGGGTTTTCCGACTTGGTAAGTGAATAATCCTAGTATGCTTTGCTTATTAGTGATATGGACTTGCCTCAGTTGATGAACTATGCCGAGCTAATGAAAGAAGAGAAGTGGATAAAGAGGTGGGGCCATGAGGCATAGAGTACCAGTTTGGGGGTAAGTTCCAAAGGGGTGCTAGATTTCACTAAAGCCAAGGGTCTTCCCATACTACTAATAGGGGATTTGCCAATGACTTCCCTAGGACTCAAGGTGTGGGTGGAGTTGCTCCTATAGAGGTGTGTCCTAAATGTGGAAGAAAGCATGGAGGTCCATATTTGAAGGGGTCTAACGCATGCTATGAATGTGGGGAGCTTGGTCACAAGAAGGTAGATTTTTCCAAGAAGCCGTGGTAAGGGCAAGGGTGCAAATGCAGTTCTATTGGGTAGAGATGGCCCTCAAGGTGGTCCCCAAGGCACAACCAGTTTTATGCTCTACATGAGAAGTAAGTGATTGGTGAGGTTCCCAACGTTGTTACCGTTATGTTGAAAATCTGTGATCTTGATGTATATGTTTTGATTGATCCAGGTGCCACCCTTTCCTTTGTTACCCCTTGGTTTCTAGAAAGTTCCATGTTGAGTTAGAGTTGTTTCATGAGTATTATGAGGTATCTACTCCTATAGGTGCATAATTATTTCTAGGAAAGTGTATAAAAATTATCCAGTTTGCATGTTGCGTAAAATCTTACCTTGTGATCTTGTTGAATTAGATATGGTTGATTTTGACATTATCCTTGGGATGGATTAGTTGCAAGCATACTATGCTTCTATTGATTGTAGAACCCCTATGGTCATGTTTCAGTTCCCAAATGAACCCGCCCTTGAGTGGGAAAGTCATGACGTCGTGGTAAAAGGTAGATTCATTTCATGCATTAAAGCCCATAAGTTGATTTCCAAGGGGTGTGTGTATCATCTTGTGAGAGTCAAAGATATGGAGTCCAAAGTCCCTTCCATAGTGTCGGTTCCCATTGTAAATGAGTTTCTTGATGTCTTCCCAAATGACTTTCCTGGTGTCCCTTCCTAAAGGGTGATAGATTTCAGCATAGATCTCCTTCTTGACACTAAACCTATCTCCATCCCCCTTTATCGCATGGCACTAGCGGAGTTAAAGGAGTTAAATGAGCAATTGAAGGATTTATTAGAGAAGGGATTTATTAGGCCTAGCCAATCACCTTGGGGTGCACCAGTGTTGTTCGTACAGAAGAAGGATGGGTCTACCTTGATTCCTTTGTTGTGGTCTTCATTGATGCTATTTTGATCTATTCATATAGTAGGAGGAGCATATAGGGCATTTAAGGGTTGTGTAATGAAGATTCGAGAAACAGAAATTTTATACTAAATATGAAAAGTGTGAATTTTTGTTAAAGGACATTGCATTTTTGGGTCATATGGTATCGGCGGATGGTATAAAAGTGGATCCTAAGAAAATCGATGTGATTAGAAATTGGCCTAGACCATTGACCCCGTCGGATATTAGGAGCTTCTTAGGCCTTGTGGGTTATTATAGAAGATTTGTGGATGGATTCTCCTCCATTACTTCCCCTATGACAAAATTGACTCAAAAGAAGGTTAAGTTTTTGTGGACCTATGAATGTGAGCAAAACTTCCAAACATTGAAAGGTAGACTTGTGTCCGCTTCTATATTGTCATTACTGGATGGGCTTGATAGTTTTGCTGTGTTTTGTGATGCATCTAGGGTTGTTTGGATTATGTGCTTATACAAAATGGTAAGGTCATAGCCTATGCTTCTAGGCAACTCAAAATGTATGAAAAGAACTACCCTACCCATGATCTTGAATTGGCTGTCGTGGTGTTTGCATTAAAGATTTGGCATCATTATTTGTACAATGTACATGTTGATGTCTTCACCGATCATAAGAGCCTCCAATATGCCTTTACCCAAAAAGATCTCAACTTGAGGCAAAAAAGGTGGTTAGAACTTCTTAAGCACTATAACATGAGTGTGCATTACCACCCGGGTAAGGTAAATATTGTGGTGGATATGTTGAGTCGGGTGTCTATGGGTTGCCTAGCTCATGTGGATAATGGTGATAGGTAAATGGCTAGGGAGGTGCATAGATTGGCTAGTTTGAGGGTAAGGATGGAAGATGTGGGTAGTGGTGTTGTTTTGGTGGATGGTTCTGAATATTCATTGGTTGATGAGGTGATAGCAAAACAAGATCTAGACTCCTACTTGCTTGAGTTGAAGGCTTTGGTGAAAGAGGGAAAAATAGAGGTTTTCCCCCAATGGGGAGATGGGGCCCTTAGATACCAAGGTAGGTTGTGCGTGCCTTATGTTGATGGTTTGAGGGGGAGAATTGTTGATGAAGTCCATAATTCCTCTTATTCTATTTAACCCAGTTCCACCAAAATTTATAGAGACTTGAGGGATGTGTATTGGTGGGGAGGCATGAAAGGGGACATTGCCAAATTCGTTTCTGGATGCCATGTCAACAAGTCAAGCCGAATAATAAAAGCAAGGTGGCCTAACCCAAGATATAGAGATTCTAACTTAGAAGTGGGAGAGTATTAATATGGATTTTGTGGTTGGATTGCCAAAGACTAGAAAAGGTTTTGATTCCATATGTGTGGTGGTTGATAGGATGACAAAATCAGCTCATTTTCTATCGGTTAAGACCACATATAGGGCCAAAAAGTATGTAAGGTCGTACATCTATGAGTTAGTGAGGTTACATGGGGTTTTTTTATCTATCATATCGAATCGGGGTGCACAATTCACTTCACACTTTTGGAGGTATTTTCAAAGGGGTCTTTGTACAAAAGTTTACCTTAGTATGGCCTTTCATCTCCAAATGGATGGCCAAGCCAAAAGAACCATTCAAACCTTTGAAGATATGCTTAGGGCATGTGTATTGGAGTTGAGAGCTAGTTGGGATGACCATATTCCTTTGATTGAATTCGTATACAATATTAGCTATCACTCTAGCATTGGTATAGCCCCTTTTGAGGATCTTTATGGGAGGCGATGTAGATCACTGGTCGGTTGGTTTAAGGTTAGAGAGGTGGCCTTATTGGGATCGGATCTAGTTATGGATGCTCTTGAGAAGGTTAGGATGATTAGAGAAAGGTTAAGAACGGCCCAAAGTCGTCAAAAATCTTATGTCGATGTGAGAAGAAGAGAGCTTGAATTCAAAGTGGGTGATTGGGCTTATTTGAAGGTTTCTCCAATGAATGGTGTGGTCTATTTCGGTAAAAAGGGGAAATTGAGTCCAAGGTACGTTGGTCCTTATGATGTCTTGACGAGGGTTGTCAAGGTAGGTTATGAGTTAATGCTACCTAGTGAAATGAACTTGGTTCATCCGATGTTCCATATCTCTATGTTGAGGAATTGTGTGGGTGACCCTAATGCCATTGTGCCTCTTGAGGTTGTAGGTGTTGTTAAGGATAACTTGACTTATGAGGAGGTCCTGGTATGGATTCTAGATAGGCAAGTGAAGAGATTAAGGAACAAGGAGGTGACATCCGTTAAAGTCCTTTGGAGGAACCAACAAGTTGAAAGCGCTACATGGGAGATCGAAGCGTATATGCAAAAATGATACCCTTATCTTTTCCACTCCACTCAAGCCTAAGGTACTAATCTTAAGTCCCCTATGCGATTTCAAGTCTTAATTTCTGGCCTTAAGCCATTGTATGCATTCATGTTTATATGGGCAAGTTGTTAAGGTAAATTTTGATGTTCATGTTAAGATCTTTTTTAAAATCATGTTTAGATACATTTTTTGCATCCATATTAGACTAAAAATCTTCATGGCTACCCTCCTTGTGTACGTATCTTATACATTTGGGGATGAATGTTCCCAAGGGGGAGATATTATGATACCCCATAACTTTATGCTCTTGTGTATCCATGTTTCAAGCCTCATTTAGTTAGGTTGGGGGTGTACTAGATTCATGGGAGACTCCTACTACCTAAAGGAGTTCAAGACTTACCTCGAAGTTGAGTTTTGGGTGTTGTTTTATATAAGGGTCAACTTTAAACTAGTATAACTCTTAATATACTTAGAATTGGATTTCTCGTAACATGTAAAATGAAAGAACTCTGAGTTAGCTTTGCAACGTACTTTGTTTCACCTCATTCTGACATCGATTAACGGAGTTATGACCTTTTTCGTGAGACCATCCCGTACAGTGAAGGCCGTCAAAGTGACGAGACGTCAATTTTTCCAAGTTTCCCAACTTCCATTTTGTTCACTAAGGCACTTCACATGGGCACTCCACACAACCCGTGGAGTGCCACACGGCCTGTGAAGTCTCCATTGAGACAAAATTTTGCCATTTTTTCCATCCATTCACTAATGGTATTTTCGTTAATGCTAATTATCGTAATGACCCTTTTTGACTTTTTAGGCTATTTTAACCTTCCTAGAAGACCTAAACTCTAATCTTAAGGACCCAATTTCATTACTCTCTTCTCAATAACACTCTCAAATCCTCTCAAGACTCTCCATCAAGCTCCCATTCAAATTCAAGGATACCTAAGAATAAGATTGGATTCCAAGATCATTTCCAAGCCTCCATTCTTCCCAATCTCAATTCCAATCAACTCTGGACCTAAGGTATGTGGTGTTGAACTATTGGTTCTTTCTATTGATGGTGCATAAACTGTCTTTTGATTAATATTGCATGATTTAAAGTTGATTTTACATGTGGGTCTTGTATATTTAGAAATTTACAGCACAATGACTTTAGTTCATGAAATTATGGTTGTTTTAGCATGTTTTGAGAGTCAAATCTTTGATATAATGTTGGAATTGATGAGGGGTTTTGATACAAATGTCTTGGTTGTGTTGTAAGATATTAATTAAAGGATTTACCATTGATTTTCCTGCATGACTGTATCTCTAAATTGCATGCTCTTTCGCCCCCATTATATACCCCCAAGGTGTTTGATAAAATGTCTGGTCATGCTTTCTTGAGGAATTGAATATCCAAAGCAAGAGATATGATATGAATGATGTTATGATGATGAAATGAGCTTATGTACATGATTATTCCTACATGAGGTGTGGCATTAGAGCTTATGATAAATCTTATATAAAGTGTTGCACTAGACCATGCCCAATCAGGGGGGATAAGAGCCCAAGTAACCATGTGAGGGGTTATACTTCACCACCTAGGATGATTGGGATGTGACCATCATCAATCAAGTTGGGGGTTTGTACTCATTAACCATGTGAGGGGTTTATACCTCTCCACCTAGGATGATTGGGGTGTGACCAACATCAATCATGTAAGAGGTTTATACTTCACCACCTAGGATGATTGGGGTGTGACCATGATTAACCAACCAAGGTTGGAAAGCTAGTTTGGTATCTTCTTCACATATGATATTTTATGCGAGCATGATTTACTCAAGCATATTTTACTCTAGCATTGATCATACATGCCTTATTACTATATTGTGCCTATTATCTATTGATACACATTTTGGTTATGATGCCTATTCCTTGTTGTATTGCATCGCGTATACATAGTACATTCAAACATACAAATGCGTACTCTTACCTACGTGATGTCATCATGTAGGAATCAGTTCCCGAGTTGATCCTCCTCCTCCTCCACGTGGTTAGACAGTGCTATTCCAAGCTTGTTGGTGAGTCCTCCATTTTAGGGACCTTAGTCTATGTTGTTATTAACCATGTATTAAGATTCTCTTTACTTTATCATTTACCTATATGTCTTGGCTCCACCTTATCTATGTATTAGAGGTGTTGTTGGACAGAGTTATGTATTTATGCCATGAGTTGATTCTAATATCTCTTGACTCTATGTTATGACAAGTCCTCCCTTAGCCCCTTTTTCCCTTATTTCTATTCTTCAAATGTCATTTAATTGTTCTGCGACCAAGGATGTGTAGTCATATGCTATGAGTCTTGTTTTGGGTTTCTTCGGGTTCCCCATTCGCCGGTCACATTTAGGCCTAAGGCTTGGGTCATAACAATACATTTCTTTCATCATCATAAACCCATTAGACTCATAAGACAAGCATCCGACCTTCAATTCCTCAAAAAATCATAATCGAACATTTTATCAAACACTTGGCGGGTGTGTAATGCTAGTGTAAAACTATGCAATTCAAGAGTGAAATCATGGAAGAAAATACAATGTAAAACCACCCAGCAACACTTGGTAATACCCTTATGTAATATATATCAAAATGCTTCATCAAATCAAAGAACAGACCATAGATTCATAGCTCAAAACATGCTCAAATAGTCACAAGTTTATGAAACCTCTACATAGATTATAGTCAAATTCATAATAAGGAGGACCCATAAGTAAATTAACTTAGAATCATGCAATTTAGCTGAAAAGAAAGCTTGGGCACCATGGTTGAATGGGCCCAATAGTTGAAACCCATATACCTTGAATTTGGAGAATTATTGATGAAGATTGGAAATGAAAACTTGAAGCTTGGATGAATTCCTTAAGCTCTGGAAGAGATTTGGACACTTGAATTTTGAGAGAAATGTTAGTCTAAGGGTTTGAGATAGTATTGCAAAATGTCATGTATGATATGAAGGCAAAATATGGCTAAGTATAGGTGTTTTTACACATGGGAGGGGTTAGGCCCATGACACAAAATCCTGGGACCGAAGTGGAAAAATAACATAAGAAAATACACTGAGGCACGCCCTTGGCTCATCACATGTGTGTGCCAGCTCACTGGGAATCATATTTTTGTGATTTTTTAATTTTGCTACAGTTGCTCTTAAATCAGGTTAGACCTATTTCCCAGTCAAATTTGCCACTTGAACAAGAATATAAAGTCATAATTTTGATATCACACATGGATTTTGAGATATATGAAAATTACAATTTCGGGCACTTTTAAGGCACATTTTTAGGTACTTTTTGGGGTCATTTTAGTGGTCTACTTGCCAAGGCTAACAATACTTAACCCCACATTGTGGGTAATTTGACCTATATGGATCCACTAGTAAGCCCTTTTTAGAGAGATAACAAAATGCTATGGTGGCACATAGTTTAGAGACTAAGACTTTATATAAGGACCCCTTGAGTCGAGCACCCACCTTAAGCCTCAATCGGTGCTAAGTCTAATCCCACAAAATACTTGAAATAATTATAGCTTTAATCATAACATGAATAACTTGTAACGACATGATAACATGGCATTTTCCTTATACTAAAAAGTATAAAACAATACATAAACTTGACCCCTTCTAGTAGGTATTTCATTTCACATGAGGGTAGAGATTGTAACATGCTTGACCCCTTCTAATGAGCTGAGCTTGAAAGTAAGGAT
This sequence comes from Solanum virginianum, assembly GCA_000787875.1. NCBI lineage: Eukaryota > Viridiplantae > Streptophyta > Magnoliopsida > Solanales > Solanaceae > Solanum > Solanum virginianum. The sequence goes on along the minus strand of DF362436.1, from coordinate 21,816 downwards.
AAAATAGTAATCATGCTAAACCCCTCAAATAGATATAATTTGCTTACAAAAGGGTAGAATTATAGAATAAGGCTAAACTTGTCCCTTGTAAATCATAGAAACCTTTCATGAGTTTAATACATGCTTGAGAGCCCATAATTATCATGAAAATACTTGACTTGCAAAATATGCCATAATTCAGCATCAATTTAAGAATCCTTGTCATGTTGTTTAGTCAAAAATTGAAGGTACATGAACACATGCTCGAAATTATGCAATTAGATATTATAAGACATGAAAGAGTGAAATTAAATTATTTTATTGTCATACTATTCAACCCACCCCCAAACCTCACTTGTGGGATTTCACTGGGTATATTGTTGTTTACTATTCAACCCTCCAGCATAATAGTAAAACCCCTATTTTTGGGTGTCATAAAATCCATCAAAAGTTCACAGTGTGGCATAGTTTCCATAGTTCATATCATGCAAAGCTTCAATAGTTTTAATCATCTCATGGAATAATCTTTTAATAGCAATTCATAAAAAATAACTCAATATTTGAAAAAATCAATCATAACCAATTGTTCATAATGCATAATAGAAGATACCCATGAATAATACAACTTAAAATCATGGAAGTTTTCACAAAAGAGAGGATTGAGCTCCATGGGTGAAAGAATCTATGGATGAAGACCCACATACCTAAAACATGGAATTCTTGAAAGAAAAGTTGTGGATGACTTAAGACTTGGATTGGGTTCTAGAAATCCAATGCTTGTTCTTTAAATGGCGGATTTGATGATATTTTTGGAGAGGTTTAGAGAGGGTTTTGAAGGTTCTTCAATAGAAAAATGACTAAGGATGAAGGTTATCACATTTAAATAGGCATTGGGTTATTAACGAAATACCCTTCAACGAAACATGAAAAATAGGGGAAATAATATAGTGGTCTGTGTCCTAGGCATGACATGGACCAAACGCGGGGGCTATATTACATTGTACCGCTCCCCAGGCACGTCGCGCTCTGAGCATGCACGCACACTATTTTATGCCCACACTGTAAAAATCATTTGTCAGTATGGGTCTTCTAAAATTCGGGGGCTACATTTTTCCCAATCAATTCTGCCCCTGAAGAAGAATATGAAGTCAGATTTTCAAAATCATGCATGGATTTTGAGATATTCAAGAAATTCACTTATAGGAAATTCCGAAGAACATGAGGGGTGTTACAACTAGGACCATTTTTGGGCTTTATAGGCTTGTAACATAGGTTAAGGGGTCTTTGGTATGATAATTTGAGAACATAGTGACTAAAGGCCCTCATTGACACTGTATTTTCTACACTTTTTGCTCTACCAACACCGTTGCTTTTATTCCATTCTCTCTTTTCTCCTACTTCAAGCTTTTTTTGGTGCTTTCTTTTCATTTATCAGCTTTTTGCGGCGCTTTTACACTTCATTTTTCTTTATATCTCACAACTAAGGCAACACATATTTTTCTTGCACTCAGTACATGATTTTCTCCTTTTCTCTATATCACTAACTTCCCCCCTTATTTTGCATTTCACCCTTAGATCAACTACTCTCAACTTAGGCTTTTCACCTCAGTTGAGGTGCATATTATCAATCCTCAAAACCAAGGCCACTTTTGGCAGCCACTCTGAACTTAGGATTTTTGCCTCTGTGAAGGTGGATAATGTTCAAGGAAGGACCAAGGCCAATTTCAGGATTTTTTAAACTAACAAGGCTATGTTAGTTAGGTGTTTGCAAAGAATAGGTATATGTGAGGGTCAAACATTAGGATCAAGGAATATTCTGCAAATTTGGTTGGTCATTTAGGCTAAGTGGACTTTTTAAGAACAATGGCCTAAGATACTTTCCTAATCCAATCAATCTATAGTCTAACTTATAGTAACAGGGAAAGTTCTGAATTAGCACACAACACATAAGTTTAGCAAGTTATGCTTACCCTTATATGGCACTGACTAATTTACCTACAAAAGACTATCAAATCATGTTTTCTATCTCAATTTAACCTCACTTATCAGAACTAGCATTTACAACACACCCCAACATTCATGGTTGTTATCTAGACTAACTAATCAAAATTTAGTGGGTATCATATTTTCACAAAAAATGCAAAAAAACATGCTATATGGCACAAATATTAGAAATATATGCTACAAAGGCTACATAAAACATCCTAAACATGCTAGTTTAATTGAAAGTAAATATCCATGGGGAAAACGAACATAGCCAGGGAACCCCAAGACCAAAAATTGGGATAGTTATGGACCTAAGCTACTCAGACTTCACTGAGGCCCATAACTACTCACACCCCTATCGAACAAAGAGGTGCGTTGTCCGTAATGCACACAATCAAAGTAAATTAAAGTATAGGGGTTAAATTGCAGACCTCAGTGCCTAAGCGCCAGTCTCCACCTTAGGTTGCCTCCTAAGTAGTGCCTAGTTTATTATCATGACATGACATAGATGGCTTGAGTACTCAGACTTCCTCAAGGTCCCATTCTTCCATAGTTTTTATTTTTTCCATGTTTCCAAGGTATGGCTTGACTCTTTGGCCATTGCCACATCTTCTAACCTGGAAAGGTGATCTGCAACCTATTTTTATATCCCTAGTCTGTTGATGACATCAAAATTTAATTCTTGAAGGAGAAGTAGTACCGTAATGTTGAGTGGTCTGTGTGCACCACCACTTTGGCCCCCAATAGATATGACCTAAATTTCTCGAATGCGAATACGACAACAAGTAACTCCTGCTCAATGATAGTGTAGTTCTTTTGGCCTGTGTTTAGGGCCTTGCTATCATAGAATATGGGATGTACTACTTTCTCGTGGTGTTATTCCAATACTGCACCTAGCGCAGCCCCACTTGTATCTTACATAATTTCGAAGAGCTTTGACTAGTCTTGAGCTACGGCTAAAATTAGCTTCTGCTTCAATCCTTAAAAGGCTTTAAGGTATGCATTTTTGTGATTTTCAAATTTTGATACGATTGCTCTTAAATAGGTTTAGATCCATTTTCACTCAATTTTTCCCCTGAACAAGATTATGAAGTTAGAATTTTGATATCACGTATGAATTTTGAGATATATGAAAATTATTATTTTGGGTACTTTCGAGGCACATTTTTGGGCACTTTTTGGTGTCATTTCAGTGGTATACTTGCCAAGGTAAACCATACTTAAGCCTACTTTGTGGGTAACTTTACCTAGATAGATCCACTAGTAAGCCCTTTTTAGGGAGATAATGTAATCCTATAGTGGCACATAGTTTAGAGACTGAGACTTTATATAAGGACACCTTGAGTTGAGCCCCCATCTTAAGCCTCAATCGGTGCAAAGTCTAATCCCACAAAATACTTGAAATAATCATAGATTTAATCATAACATAAATAATGTGTAAAGGCATAATAACATGGCATGAGTAGGTCATTCACATACTTGACCCTTACATGGGCATTTTCCTTATACTAGAGGATAGAAAACAATACATAAACTTGACCCCTTCTAGTATGTATTAGATTTCACATTAGGGTAGAGATGGTAACATGCTTGACCCTTACTAGTCAGGTTAGCTTGTACATGAGGATAAATAGTAATCATGCTTGACCCCTCAAATAGATATAATTTGCTCACAAGAGGATAGAATTATAGAATAAGGCGCAACTTGTCACTTGTAAATCATACAAACCTTTCATGAGTTTAATACATGCTTGGGAGCCCATAATTATCATGAAAATACTTGACTTGTAAATTATACCATAATTCATCATCAACTTAAGAATCCTTCTTATGTAGTTTAGTAAAAATTGGTAGGTATAAGAAGACAAGCTCAAAATTATGCAATTAGATAGTATAAGACATGAAAGAGTGAAATTAAATCATTTTAATGTTATAAAATTCAACCCACCAACATAGTAGTAAAACTCCTATTTTTGGGTTTCATGAAATCCATGAAAAGTTCATAGTGTGACATAGTTTCCATAGTTCATATCATGCATAGCTTCAATAGTTTCAAATCATCTCATGGAATAAGCTTTCAATAGTGATTCATACATTATAACTCAATATTTGATAAATTCAATCATAACCAACTGTTCATAATGCATAATAGAAGATACCCATGAAGAATGCAACTTGAAATCATAGAAGTTTTCATAAAAGAGAGGATTCAGCTCCATGGGTGAAAGGACCTATGGCTGAAGACCCACATACTTAAAAGTTGGAATTCTTAAAGGAGAAATTATAGATGACTTAAGACTTGGATTGGGTTGTAGAAATCCAAAGCTTGTTCTTGAAATCCTTGAATTTGAATGGGGATTTTATGATATTTTTGGAGAGTTTTAGAGAAGGTTTTGAAGGTTCTTCAGTTGAAAAATGACTAAGAATGAAAGTTTTCACATTTAAATAGGCATTGGGTTATTACTGAAATGCCTTTCGACCAAACAAGAAAAATAAGGGGAAAATTATACTTGTCTGTGCTCTAGGCGCGATGCAGACAAGACATGGGGCTATATTGCATTGTGCTGCTCCCCAAGCATATCGCGCCCTCGGCGCACATGCACACTATTTTATGCTCCTATTGCGAGAAATATTTATCGCTTTGAGTCTTCTAAAATTCAGGAGCTATGCTTTTCTCACTCAATTTTTCCGCATGAACAAGAATATGAAGTCAAATTTTCAAAATCATGCATGAATTTTGAGATATTCAAGAAATACACTGAAAGGGCATTCAGAAGAACATGAGGGGTGTTATAACTAGGATCACTTTTGGACTTTATAGGCTTGTAACATAGGCTAAGGGCGCTTTGGTACGATATTTTGGGAACATGGTGGCTGAAAGCCCTCGTTGACACTATGGTTTTCTACACTTTTTGTCCTACCAACACTATTGCTTTTATTCCATTCTCCCTTTTCTCCTACTTCAAGATTTTTGGGTGTTTTTTTTATTTATCAGCTTTTTGCCTTGCTTTTACACTTCTTTTTTCTTTTTTAGCTCACAACTAAGGCATCACTTATTTTTCTTGCACCTAGTACATGATTTTTCTCCTTTTCTTTGTATCACTAACTTACCCCCTCATTTTGCCTTTCACGCTTACACCAACCAGTCTCAACTTATTCTTTTGGCCTGAGTTGAGGTGCACATTATCCATCCTTAGAACCAGGGCCACTTTTTGTAGCCACCCTCAACTTAGGATTTTTTCCTTAGTTAAGGTGCATAAGGTTCAAGGAAGAACCAAGGCTAATGTCAAGATTTTACAACTAACAAGGCTAGGTTACTTAGGTGTTTGCAAAGAATAGGTATATGTAAGGCTCAAATATTAGGATCAAGGGATATTCTGCAAATTTGGTTGGTCATTTAGGCTAAGTGGACTTTTTAAGAACAATGGCCTAAGATACTTTCCTAATACAATAATTTACAGTCTAACTTAGTGTAACAGGGCAAGTTCTGAATTACTACACAATACATGAGTTTAACAAGTTAGGCTCACCCTCATATGACACTGATTACATTATCAACAAAAGACTATCAAATCATGCTTTTTATCTCAATTTAACCTCACTTCCCAAAACCAACATTAAAAACACACCCCAACATTTATGATTGCTATCTATACTATCTAATCAAAATTTGGTGGGTATCACGTTTTCACAAAAAATGCAAAAAACATGGTTTATGCCACATATGTTAGAACTATATGCTACAAATGCTACCTAATACATCCTAAACATGCCGGTTCAAAAGAAAGTAAATATCCATGGGGGAAAAGAACACAGGTAAGAAACCCTAGGATAAAAAATTAGGGTAGTTATGGACCCAAGCTACTCAGACTTCACTGAGGCCCATAACTACTCACACCCCATCAAAAAAGAGGTGCATTATCCCCAATGCACAGAATCAATGTAAATTAAAGTATAGGGGTCAAAAAGTATACCTGGATGCCTAATGGCTAGTCCCTACCTTGGGCTACCTCCCAAGCAATCCCTAATTTATTATCACGGCATTACATAGATGTCTTGTGTACTCAGACTTTCTCATGGTCCCATTTTTCCATTGTTTTTGTTTCTTCCACATTTCAAGGGTATGTCTTAACTATTTGGCCATTGCCCTATCTTCTAACCTAGAAAGATGATTTACAACATCAAAATTGTCCCTAATCTATCGATGACATCGAAGTTGATTCTTGATGGAGAAGTACCCATCTCATCAACCTTGGATTTGCATCCTTCTTTGCCATCAAGTACCGTAGTGCTGAGTGGTCTATGTGCACCACCACTTTGGCCCCAAATAGCTATGACCTGAACTACTCGAATGTGAAGACCACTGTAAATAACTCCTACTTGGTGATAGTGTAGTTCTTCTGGGCAGTGTTCAAGGCCTTTCTAGAATAGTATACGAGATGTAATACTTTCTCTTGGCACTGTTGCAATTCAAATGCCCCACACTTACCTAGGAATACCCCCGTAATTGTAATTCCCTTATATCTCATATCAGGGATATTTAACCACCCCTCCACATAGCTCGAAAAGACCCTATGATGCATTTTTTAATATCTCAAAATCTGTGCAGAATTTCACAAATCCGACTTCATATTCTAGTACAAAGGGTAAAATTGAGTGGGAAAATGAGTATCTAAAAGGTATACTTTCTCTATACCAAGAAAAGTAATCTTTGGTGAAACTTCACAAAAATAGTAGCTGTCCGCGACATATCCGTAATGCGGACCTGATGCATACTAGTTCAAAAGTTTCAAAAACATATTTGTTTTACTCCAGGGCAATTGGGTAATAACCCTATACCTATATACGTGAAAATCCCTCATTGTCTAGCCTTTTTGAGCCCTAAAAACCAACTAAAAACCTCTCTAATCTTCATCAAATTCTCCATCCATTCTCAAGGTTTTCAAGATGTCTTGTTGGAATTCAAGGAAACCAAGTGAAACCCCAAGTCCTCCTCAAGATTCAAGAGTCTCAAAACTTATCTGGATCTAAGGATTTCATTCAAGCTTCAAGCCTCTATTTCAAATCTTCTTCAAGAAACTCTTGGATCCTTTCACCCATGGTGTCCTAATCTCTTTTTTACTCAATTTGTATGATTTAAAGTTGATCTTGCAAATGGGTTTACTAGTATGAACATGTCTATGAACTATGTTAAAGCTATTGAAAGTTGTGATTGTTTAGCTTTGTTTTGAGTTATAAATCTTTGATCTATTGTAATATTTGAGAAGAGATTTTGATGTATATTGCTTGAGGGTGTTGCAAGATGTTGATTGATGGTTTTTATAATGTATTTTCTTGCATAATTTCATCTCTATATTTCATAGTTTTACACTAGCATTATACACCCTCTAAGTGTTTGATAAAATGTTCAGATGTGGTTTCTTGAGGAGTTGATGGTCCAAAGTATGAGATATGATATGATTAACTATATTATGATTTAATGAGCTTATGTATATGATATATTCTATTTAAAGTGTTGCATTAGACTATGCCTGATCCGAAAAACCTAGTTTAGGGGTTAATCTCTCGACCCCTAGGATGATGGGTGTATCATCACTAACCTTGATGAAGGGTTTATACCCCATAGACTAGGGTGATGGGTGCTACCATCACTAACCTTGCTGAGGGGTGTGTACCTCATACACTAGGGTTATGGGTGCTATCATCACTAACCTTGATGAGAGGTTTGTACCTCACACACTAGGGTGATCGATGCTATCATCACTAACCTTGATGAGGGGTTTGTACCTCATACATTAGGGTGATGGGTGTTATCATCACTAACCTTGATGAGGGGTTTGTATCTCACACACTAGGGTGATGTGTGCTATCATTACTAACCTACCAAGGGGTTTGTACTTTTGAAATTTAGCTTGGTCTCTTCTACATCTATGATATCCTCTATAAGCATGAGTTACTTAAGCATGTTTTACTTAGGCTTTGATCATACATGTCATATTGCTATATTAGGCCTATTGCCTATTGTTATGCATTTAGTTTATGATGCCTATCTCTTGTTGCATTTCATCCTACATACTTAGTATATTCAAACATATTAACACATACTCTTGCCTACATAATATCACCATGTAGTGATCGGAGCCCAAGTTTATCATCCTCCTCCTCCACATGGCTAGTTCAGTACTACTCAAACTAGTTGGTGAGGCATCCACTTCGGGGACCTTAATAGATATTTCTCTTATTATGTATCGAGACACTTTTCTTCATTTTTTATTTTGACTATGAGGGTGAGCTCGATTGCTTTGTCTTTACCCCAGCTCTTTTCTATGTAGTAGAGGTGTTGTTGGACATTCTATGTATCTATGATATGGCCTTGACTATTTATCCCTTTATTATGATATTGTGCAAGCTTTCCCCTTAGTCCTATTGCCCATATTTCTACTCTTTTATGTTATTTAAGTACTTCTGCAACCAAAGACATATAATGATAAGTTAAGAGTCTTGTTTGGGGACCCTTTGGACTCCCTATTCGCCATGTCACATCTAGGCCCTATTTTTGGTCGTGAATAACTTGGTATCAGATCACTAGGTTGTTACATCCTCAGAGTCTTATTTATGGTTGTGGTGCATAGGAGGCTATGAGGTATTCTAGGAAATGTTTCACTTTTTCTTGATCTAAGTCATGCGATAGAGTTAGGTCCCCTAGGGCTTATTACTAAACTCTAACCATTACATTTAAGAATATGTCTAATGCTACTCAATATGGTGATGTATCAAATGTGGAGTTTCAAAATCCTCTATGGGTATTAGCCAAAGTGGTGACAACATGAGCAACTCAACTCAATCAACAAGTGGGTCATCCCGAGACTTCTAGTGGGGGAAGAGGTAGTAAGCCAAGAGGGCCTCTGTTGAGGGTAAATTCCAAAGTTCCAAAGGGAGAGTTAGAGGTGGTGGTAGTGCAGTGTCTTATTCTAGGTGCCCAAGATGTTGTAGCTGCCATGATGGCCCATGTTTGAGATGTAGTAATGCTTGTTATGGTTATGGGGAGATGGGTCATAGGATAAATGAGTGTCCTCATAAGCGTAAAAGGGGTAAAAGAGGTGATGAGGGGGTGGAAAGGCCTAAATGCTTAAACTATGAGGAGGGCCATGGTGGCCTAAGTTCGAAGAAATGTAATGCTAGCTTGGGTTGTGGTGGATTTGAGCCCAAGGTTAGTGGTATCCATCTTGCTCAACTACAAGGTGCTAATGGTGAGATGACTAATCCCAAGTGTCAAAGGTATAGGAAGAACCATAGTGGCTAGTGTCAAAGGAACACTAGTGCTTGCTTTGGATGTAGTAATATGGGTTACAAGCTAGTGGATTGTACATTTGTTCGAAGGGGGTGTAAGGGTGGTCGACTTTTGGATCGAGGTTGTCATGTTAGTCAAGTGGTTCAAGGAGGGGATAAGATGCCCAATGCTATTACTGGTAAGTTAAAGTTCCCTTGGCTTTGGTGTGCATCACTAATAGGACCCATGTACCCTATTTCTTCTCTACACTTTTTGCTTGCTAGTGGGGCTTTTTGTGTGCCAAAGCTATTGTGTGGACCTTGGGTTTCTATCCTTTTGTTGAGTATATTATTGCTAGAAGGTTCATAGGTGTTAGTCCAGGTTCGTATTGCATAGGGTCTTGCTTTATGGTTTGTTAGAGTTGATGTGGTTGATTTGAAGACATTCTAGGGATGGGATGGTTGCATGTATATTTGTGTCTTCATGGATGGTGGGACCCGTAGAGTTAGATCCCGATTCCCTAGTGAGCCCATCTTTGCGTGGGAGGTTGTTAAGTGATAGCAAGGGAGGTCGGTCCATTTTATGTCTTAAGGTACAATTAGTCTCTAAGGGGTTGCATTTATTATCTTGTGAGAAATGGAAATGTTAAACCTAAGTTGTTTTATTTATAGAATTGTCGTTGGTGATAGATGAGGCCTTGAATGTCCCTTTTCGATGTTTGAATTTAAGATAGTGTCTTTTTGTTTGACTAGTACGCCAATTATGCCTATAAGTCTCATGAGTAAGATCTTGAGTCCCTACTCTAATAGGTTCATGGTGGTCTTGTTGATGATAGGATGGTTCGTTCCCTAATGAGGTAGTAAATGTTAGTCATTTGAGGGTAGTACTACAAGTTTATGGAAAGAAATTAGGTGCTAAATAGGAGAAGTGGGAGTTTGGTTGTAAAAGGTTGCTTTCCTAGGTTGTGTAGTGTCGGGTGACGGTATTAAAGTGGAACCTAGTAAGACAAAGGTGATTAAAGTGGACCATTGAACCATTCGGATAATAGGAACTTCATGGGCTTAGCGGGCTAATACTAGAGGTTGTGAATAGGTTATCTTCTATTACTTCTCCTGTAAAACATGCTTAAGTAGCTCATGCTCATATAGGATATCATATGTGTAGAAAATACCAAGCTAGATTTCCAAGATACAGACCCCTCGGTAGGTTAGTGATGATGCCGCCCCATCACGTAGGTGGTAAGGTAAAAATCCTTCACTAAGTTGGTGATGATGCCGCCCCATGACTCTAGTGGAGGAGAAGTACAAACCTTTCACTAGGTTGATGAGTACAAATCCCCATCTAGGTTAGTGATTATGCCACCCCATCACTAGGTGGAGAAGTACAAACCCTTTACTAGGTTGATGAGTACAAATCCCCATCTAGGTTAGTGATTATGCCACCCCATCACTAGGTGGAGAAGTACAAACCCTTTACTAGGTTGATGAGTACGAACCCTCATCTAGGTTATCCGAGTTCTACGTCCCCCCGTATTGAGCATGGTCTAATGCAACACTTTATATAGAATTTATCATATACATAAGCTCATTTCATCATCATATAGTCAACCATATCATATCTCATGCTTTGGACCTTCAATCCCTCAAGAAACCATAGCCGGACATTTTATAAAACACTTGGCGAGTGTGTAATGGTACAAGACCATGCAGTTTAAAGACAAAATCATGCAAGTAAATCCATTGTAAAACCATCAATCAATACATTGCAATACCCTCAGGTAATATACATAAAAAATACTCATCTAATCTTACAATATATCAAAGATTTATTTCTCAATACATAGCTAAATAGTCACAAATTCATATAGCTTTAAGATAGTTCATAAAAAAAATTCATACTAGTGAACCCATTTGTAAAATCAACTTTAAATTTTGTAAATTGAGTAGAATGGAGGTTAGGGCACCATTGGTTGAAGACCCCAATGGCTAAAACCTAAATAACATAGCTTTTGGAGAAGCGTCGAAGAAGATTGGAGATGGAGACTTGAATTTTGAGATAAATTGAAGGAGAATCTTGAGATCCGAATGAGGGTTTGAGACTTGAATTTTGAGATAAATTCTAGACTAAGTGTTTGAGTGAGTATTAGGGAATGTTTCGGATGATATGGGGGTGAAATAAGGCTAAGTATAGGTAAAAACACAGTTGGGAACACTTAGGCCTAAGACTTAAAAGTCAGTAACTGAGATAAAAATCACTGGAAACAAAATACACATGTCTAAGTCTGGTTCGCAATGCAGAGCAATCGTAGAGGCTAAATTAATATATGTCCGTAATCGCTGGCCTGCGGCACCATTGCGGACTGATTCTAGAAATTGTAATTTTGCAAATTTGAAATTGTGATTCGATTACTCTAAAATTGGGGTTAGACCCTTTTCCCCATAATTTTGACCCCCTAAACAAGATTATGAAGTAAGATTTTCTATATCGCCAACGGATTTTGAGATATATGAAATTTAAAATTTTGAGCATTCCGAGGCACATTGTCGGGCAATTTTTGGGGTCATTTTAATATCTCTCCCTTGGGAACATTCGTCCCTGATTGTCAGAGAGATTTATACGAGGAGAGTTATCATAAACGAATCAGCCCCAACAAGAATGCAAAATTACATTTAAAACACCATTTTCAAAATCTCATCATAGGTATAAAATCATCATAAACTTGCCAACTTAAAGATGAATGCATATAATGACATAGGGGCTGAAATACGAGACGTGAAATCACATAGGGGACTTAAAAGTAGTACCTTAGGCTTGAGTAGGGTGGAAAAGATAAGAATCCTGCTTTTACATGTCCGCTTCAGCCTCCCAAGTAGCACTTTTGATTCGTTGGTTCCTTCATAGGACCTTAACAGATGCCACCCCCTTGTTCCTTAATCTCTTCACTTGCCTATCAAAAATTTGAACTTCTTCTACCACCCCCACAGCATCCAAAGGTACAATAGCACTTAGGTCACCCACACACTTTCTCAACATAGATACATGAAAGTTCGAATAAACCATATTCCTTCTCATAAGTCAAGTTATCCTCAACAACACCCATAACATCAAGAGGCAAAATAGCATTAGGATCACCAAAACATTTCCTCAACATAGAGACATGAAACACCGGATGAACAAAATTCATTTCACTAGGCAACTTCAATTCATAAGCTTCCTTTATCAACATAGAGACATGGAACACCGGATGAACCAAATTTATTTCACTAGGCAACTTCAACTCATAAGCTACCTTGCCAACCCACTTTATCACCTCAGAAGGACCAACATACCTTGGACTCAACTTTCCCTTTTTACCAAAACGGACCACACCTTTCATTAAAAAAACTTTCAAATAGACCCAATCACCCACTTTGAATTCAAGGTCTATCCTTCTCATATCGACATAGGATTTTTCACAACTTGGCTATCTTCAATCACTCCCTAATCATCCTAACTGTCTCAAGAGCCTCTATAACCAGATCTTCAACCTTAATAAAGCCACCTCTTCAACCTCAAACAAACCAACCGGTGATCTACAACATCTCCCATAAAGAGTCTCAAAAGGAGCCATATCGATGCTAGAGTGATAGCTATTATTGTACGCAAACTCAATAAAAAGAAGATGGTTATCCCAACTACCCCTCAACTCCAATACATATTCCCTAAGCATATCTTCAAGGATTTGAATTGTCATTTCAGCTTGGCCATCCGTTTGAGGGTGGAATGTCGTACTAAGGTGAACCTTTGAACCAAAACGTCTTTGAAAAGACTTCCAAAAGTGTGAAGTGAATTGTGAACCACGATC
>DF362437.1:0-21262 GCA_000787875.1 Solanum virginianum | reverse complement strand
CTCTATTGGAAGAGTTCAAGAGTAATAAGGCCAGGTGTTTTGAGCTTTCAGAAATTGCCGGTCACGTTGTCGAGTTCAGGTATTTAGTGAATTTGTCATGTGTTTTTTAACGTATAATTGTTCTTATTTATTAGGAAGTTCATTAGAAATGATTCTGAAGTTTTCTGTATCATATACAATCAGTGCGGATCAGTATGGTAGCCGGTTTATCCAACAAAAACTGGAAACTGCCACCCCTGAGGAGAAAAACATGGTTTTCCAGGAAATTATTCCCCAAGCTCTTACTTTGATGACTGATGTTTTTGGTAATTATGTAATCCAGAAGGTATGTGTAACTTTGGTTTCATTGTGGAGTGGGAGGTGGAAAATGATCACTATCTTGTGCTCCTTAGGTTGTTTTGCTTCTACTAACTCTGAAACTTCCTTTTCAGTTTTTTGAACATGGAATGTCATCTCAGAGGAGAGAATTGGCTAGCAAGCTCTTTAGCCATGTATTAACACTGAGCCTTCAGATGTATGGTTGCCGCGTGATACAAAAGGTTCACAGAACTGAATTATAAAATGTTTATGCAGACTTGTTTTCATTGTATCTTTGGTTCAAAAGATATTTATCCCAATGTGAAAAATAGATCAAAAGTAATTCAACTACTAAGCAATAATGTTATGTAGTTGCTGGATCTATATTTGCTCTGCCAGTGACCCTGATGTGTGATATATGGCTTCTTAAAAAGTTCTTATGAATTGGCCAGAGATTGATAGGATATGTTATATATAATTTTTAGAACAATAGGATATGGGGGAACTGGAATTTAATATCAAAACAGTAGATATGAGTGATTATGAGCTGCTTTCCAAGTATATGATCTCTGTGAGTTCAAAGCTTTGCTCAAACAAAATTTTGGTTCACTTGCAGGCGATAGAAGTGGTAGATGTAGACCAGAAGATTAAAATGGTTGAGGAGCTCGATGGTCATGTCATGCGTTGTGTACGGGATCAGAATGGGAATCATGTCATCCAGAAGTGTATTGAATGTGTACCAGAAGAACATATTCAATTCATCATCTCTACATTTTTTGGTCAAGTTGTGAATCTCTCCACTCATCCATATGGCTGTCGTGTAATTCAGGTAGATGAGTAATGTGCAGTAGCGTTATTCATTATTCATTTGAGGTTCATTTTGAAGAATTTTCTTCATCTGGCAGAGAGTATTGGAACATTGCTGTGATGCAAGTACACAAAGTAAAGTAATGGAAGAAATTCTGGGATCTGTTAGCATGTTGGCACAAGATCAATATGGTAATTATGTTATTCAGGTATGTGCTTTTCTGAAATAAACTGCATGCTTTGCTCTTTTATCATGCTACTCAACAAAATATAATTTGCTGTATTGTGACGTATCCTGTTCTGCTGCTCATATCCTTGACAACATATAATGGAACAATTCACACAATGCATCCGTTTCATAAATTTGATGTGGAAATAACATATGGAGTCACTTGTCCTAGATCTGAAGTATTGCTCATTTTGATTCGATTTTCCACTAAAAATGTCTTCTATTTTTGTATGAGAAAATGTTATCCCCATTAATAAATGCCAAAAAGGAGGACTTATAAGGTATGTTCTCGAAATCCGACTATAGCAATGTTGGAAGGGTGCAGAAACCTTAACTACCGTGGACATTTATGTAGCTTCATTACGGGCACCAAAATGCTTTCTTTTTTAAGGCAAATGTGCATCTTAAATCAAAGTTATTGTCAATCCATCTTCTATACCCCACTAACCTTTGTTTGTTGCTCCCCTTTGTTAATGTTTTTCTAGCTGAAGGACTGAGGGAAAAATAAAAAATCTCTGTTTGCTCATATCAATTTTTGGAAGCCAACCATGCTATGTTTTTGGCACACATGTTTCTTTGAAGATTTTTTTCTCATCCATTGCTGAGATACCCCCAACCCTCCCCTGTTTTTATTTTAAATGCAACACTGACAGCATGTACTGGAGCATGGGAAGCCACACGAGCGTTCTGCTATTATTAAGGAACTAGCGGGGAAGATTGTGCAAATGAGCCAGCAGAAGTTTGCCTCTAATGTTGTTGAGAAGTGTTTAGCTTTTGGTGGTGCCAGCGAAAGGCAGCTCCTGGTGGATGAGATGCTTGGCACGACTGACGAAAATGAACCTCTTCAGGTTTGTTTAAGCTTTATTTTATTTCTAGTCTTAGTTTCAAGTATAATATTTCTGTATATAATTATTAGGTTCTCATTACTCTATACTGTCTTGTACTGGACCTTCTACCATTTTTACCTGCTCTCATTTGTTTTGCTTGGATCTATGTATTGTTGAGATATCCTCATCAGAGTTTGGAAATGAATGGGGTATAAAACTTCCAACCTTGGATATAATAGAGATTGATCGTTTTCTATTTTTCTCTTTTTTGTAAAATTCCACTCTTATATCTGGTCAAAAATATCAATATTCATGAATAGCATCGTTTTACCAGGCCCTTAGGGTGGTCCAGGATATTTTGGGACTTGCAATTAGGATGTACATTCCTAGAGTTGGTGAAGACATGATACTTATATGGTCTTTTCAATGGTCCCTTGTTATTGTAGCATTCTTGTAACAACCTATCAACTCACACTGCCGTTGATTTGGCTCCTTGTACTTATTGAGAAGCAGTGCTCGGGTAAAAGAATAAGGTATCAGCAACTGGTAATTATATGAGACTTCTCATAATGTCTATATGGATCTAGTATTGGTTAGGTCTCATAGGATAACTGTCTTATCTCTACCATACCTTAGTATTAATTTATTGTCTAGTGATGTAACCTTAAACTAGATTGGAGAGATTGATAGGATATGTTATATATAATTTTTAGAACAATAGGATATGGGGGAACTGGAATTTAATATCAAAACAGTAGATATGAGAAGAGCAGGAAAATATTTTTACAAGGAACTCACAAAAACTGTGTTACATGTTCTGTCATGTTCCTTAACTGATCTTGAGGAAGTCCAGAATTGAACAATGGCCAGAAGGCTTTTTGCCTTTCTGAATTTGAGTATGAAAGTATCAGTATGGACCTTGTCGATAGCTCTACTCATTTCTGTAAAAGTTGAAGTTGGTGAAAAGTGGAAGCTAAAAAGTTGTTTAGGGTGGTATGACATCAAATGAAAATGAAATGCTGAAATTTCTTTTCCCAAGGGCAGGAAGTACTTAAAGGTAAGACCATTCATTGTTGAGAAAGGTACATATGTTATTATATGAAGCACTAAAAAAAAGTCAGAACTACAAAGCTAAAACCAAAAGAAGATTGCTAATATAATCTTGGGGGGATTCTAAGAGGGTAACATTAGATTTTGTTTCATTTACAAGCTCTTCCTTACACCAAATCAAAAACAAATCTGTTTAATTAAACTTGATCTGTTATATGGAGTTAATTTGTCTTCAAAACATGATGCACTCCTTTCGTTTTAGCACTGTCCAAATGGAAGATTGAATAGTACTTCACCAAACTATTTTCCCTTTTCCTTCTCTTTCTGTGCGGATATTTTGAGCATCACCCGACGAATGGCCACTATGTTGAGATAATAAGCCATAGCTGTGCAATCACCTTACTGTGACTGAAGAGGTGGAAAGGTGCTTCTGTTCTCCACCAACCATAAGCACTCCACTTTGTAAGGTGCTTGGGTTTTCCAGAAAAATTAAATCCATGACCAATGATTGTTTGAAGTCCACACGGTGAAGACTGTTGACTTTGTAGCAAGACTTGACAGTAATTATGCTTTACTATGAGTTTTCCGAATCTTTTGTCATTTGGTTTGTGAAGATCACAGAATCGTTACAAGCATATTATTTTGCCTTTTCTTGTGGTACTTCATCTAGTCATTCTTGATCCTCTTTCCACTGGTCCAGGATCAGGTGATTGATAAAATTCTGCATGAAGTAAGCGGTTAGCTTTCATGATTTAAAAGAAACCAAATACTTACTGGTATCATGTAATCTTAGCCAAACATGGTTCAACATAATTGTCACAGGAACTCTTGTAACTCTCCGCTCCATGATATCTTTCAAAATCTCATTCGCTCTTGCATCATGAACTCATGCCTATTTATTTGTATTTAACTTGTTATTACTTCTCTCCTTGGATTGACACATGCATATCACTTATATTAACCATTTAATAACTCCACTTTTCAAGTCTGCATTTTCCCTTAAAAACTGGTTTGACTTGCTAATCTCCATCACCTCCTTTTCTAGTCTTTCCATTAAATTTTGTTCGTAGGTTTATGATACTAAATTAAGGTTTCACTTTCTCCAAGTCTGCATTTTTTCTTAAAGCTGGTTTGACTTGCTAATCTCCATTTCTCCCTTCTCTTCTTCTCTCCACTCGTATACCAAGTTAAGGCAAGTCCGCAAGCCTTGCTTTTGGATTTCATGTCTCTCTCTGATTGACTTTATCTTGATGTGGATGTCGTTGTTCCTTTCTATTTGTGGTATTTTCTCATTTTTCTTCCCTTTTTACCAGGCAATGATGAAAGATCAAGCGATCTGCGATGGCGCGAACAGACTTTATCTTGATGTGGATGTCGTTGTTCCTTTCTATTTGTGGTATTTTCTCATTTTTCTTCCCTTTTTACCAGGCAATGATGAAAGATCAGTTTGCAAATTATGTTGTACAGAAAGTTTTGGAAACGTGCAGTGATCAGCAACGTGAGCTGATCCTTTCTAGAATAAAGGTTCACTTGAATGCTTTAAAGAAATACACTTATGGAAAACACATTGTTGCTCGTGTTGAGAAACTTGTTGCAGCTGGAGGTAAGCAGCAGCTCTTCTGCTTGCATTTGACTAGAACTTTGCTTATCTAGTTGTTATAATGATACTGATGATTTGCTTTTATGAATGTTGCAGAACGAAGAATTGCTGCTCAGTCTCCAAATCTTGCTTAGCTTTTAGGAAAGAAGTTGTACAGCTGACCGAGGCTAGTTTGAGCTACCTCTCTTCCTTTATTTTCTCCCGTATCTTGTGCTCTGGCTCTAGAACTCTCTTTGAGGGCAGTATGAGCTGATTGCAAATAAAGTTGTTGCTTGTACTAGAGAACTGTATATTGTGTAGTTGGACGTTTATACATAGGATCAGGTATGCTGAGGCTCGGATGTCAAATCACCTTTTCCCCAACTTATTTATTTACATAGGATCAGGTATGCTGAGGCTCGGATGTCAAATATTCCTGATAGCCACACAGAGGAAAATCAAGTCTCTAAACGGTGTATAAATGATAAAAAGATGAGGTAGTTTTTATATGAACGAGACTGTACAAAATGTCGCCATGTGGAGAGTTGATGTTTTAGGTGAAGCCAGAATTTTTATGTATGGTATGGAAATGTTCTATTATGGCCAAGTATGTCCCATTTCCTTGTATATTTATGTTTGCTTCCTTGCAAGTTTGCTGCTGTTAGATTCAGTAACATACCTAGTGGAAATCCTACAAGTAGGGGTTTAAAAAGTTTGATGTATGTTCATAGACCTTATCCGTATCTTTGTGAGGTAGTATGATTATCTTCAATTTGTTTCGATCAAGGTTTAGTTATTGTTCCAGAGTAGGTTAAAGACGTATAAATACTAGGATAGAAACTTGTGTGGATTAGAAAGCATCTCTAGATATTTAGAAAAATTCCCAATTCTCCTTTTTGGGGGTGATTTCCAACCCAGATTAGATTGGAACGAGGATTTAGTCTCTAATATTTCTCAACAATACTAGAAACAGTTAAATTATTTTTCATATATGTTATTAGGAATTGAGGTGTAGTTGATTGGTAGTGGAAATTGAATACATAGCACAGAACTAATTCATAATATAATGTACATTGATTCATGTGAGTTATTAGGGTTATTTGGTTGGTGTGATAAGGAAAATAATTTTGGTGTATAATGGTTGGTGGTTTTTTCGGAAATGGTCTCTCTATCTCTGTGAATAGTGGTAAGGTTGGCATTTATTTTACCTTCCTCACTTGTGGGATTTTACCGGGTATATTGTTATAATGATTGTGAAATTATCTTGTTTCGAGTTTGATTGGTGTAAAATGTGCTACTAAAATGATGAGAAAGATGTCTATTACAGATTGGAGCATCCAATTTATATATATATATATATATATATATATATATATATATATATATATTTATATCTTGAACCAATAAGTTCTTATGTACTTGTAAAATCACACAACAATTATTTGACCAAGTCTCGTTTATATTTTAATTAATTACAATCAGATT
The DNA here is from genome assembly GCA_000787875.1 of Solanum virginianum. Taxonomy (NCBI): domain Eukaryota; kingdom Viridiplantae; phylum Streptophyta; class Magnoliopsida; order Solanales; family Solanaceae; genus Solanum; species Solanum virginianum. The sequence continues at coordinate 14,988 of DF362437.1, read as the reverse complement.
TGTAAATTTGTTTTCGTACTTATAGTAGTTCCAAAATTATGTACAGCTCAAGTAGTGTTAGCTTTGCAGGGTCAAAAAAATATTATTTTAAAGGCTTGAATTTTTCTTTTAAGTAAATAGATTTCTCTTCATTTTTTTAAACAATATATAAGCAGGCTGGTACGCATGTCCACTACCTACTCCCAAAGCTTCGTCAATCGTCATTACAATTTCTTTTTACCGTATTAGGCCAACTTGTAATTATTTTATGGGAGGGAGGAATTGAGTGCATTGGGAACAAGTTAAAGATATTGTTAAAAAAAGAGAAATAATAAAATAGTCGATTCTGGATGATATGAGAATCTTTTTATATAAGTTCTTTTAAAAATAAAATACATAAGAAAATGTAATAACAGTAGGTGGTATATTAAAAAAGATCAAATAGAAGCCGAAGTTGAGCGATCTGCGATGGCGCGAACAAATATTTTCTAATATAAGAATAAATTTTTTCAATATTTTATCAATGAGAAAGAAATACTCTTTATTTTTACTTTATTTGATTTTCTCACATTTTCTTATTCTTTCAATTTTAATTTTTCAATTCACCTCTTACTATTTAAACTCGAGTACATTCATTTTCGTGAAAAAAATAAACGTATTTATACTATTTCTAATAGTCCAAAGAAAAAAAAACGCATAAAAAATATCTGGTAAAGACATCCACGCTGGAAGAGGGCCAGTGCCACGTTGCAATCAGATATTTGTACTTTTTATAACACTATCCACCTTTTCCCCAACTTATTTATTTCCATTTTCCACCACCAACCGCTTTCCCATTTCCTCATCTTCTTCAATGGCATCTCTCTGAAATTCGCCGGAATATCTACCGTTGACCGCGATAAAGTTTAAGAGAAATCGTAGTTACGAGTATTGTTAACCATGGATGAAGAAGTGAAGCAAACCGACTATGATTCTAGCGATGACAGACTTCTCTGGGAGGTTGGACTTCCCGACGTCGATGATCTCACGCCGTTGACTCTGCAGTTGATTCCGGCGGAACTAGCTGCTGCGTTCAGAATATCTCCGGAAGCTTCAAAGACGATGACCGATGTAAATCGTGCTTCGCAGAATACGTTTTCGTCTCTCCAGAGATGGCACTCACAGGATATGGCTTCGATGAACAACTCCAATTTCAAGCCGTTTGGTGAGGAGAATACTAGAGAAGACACTGTTACTGAAAGAGATGAAACGGATCTGGCGAGAGAGGGATCCGATCCGAGGAAGCTCCGGCGGGTTGAATCCGGAGGCACTGAAGAGGTTGATTCATCTCTGTGTAACGAGAATTTGGCCGATGATTCCTCCTGTAAGACTCTGAAGCGTCCCAGGCTTGTTTGGACGCCTCAGTTACACAAGCGTTTTATTGAAGTGGTGGCGCACTTAGGTATTAAAGGAGCTGTACCGAAGACGATTATGCAGCTTATGAATGTGGAAGGATTGACGAGAGAGAACGTAGCAAGTCATTTACAGAAGTACAGATTGTATATGAAAAGAAATCAGCGGAATGAGGGTCCTTCTTCGTCTGATCATTTGTTTACTACTTCCACGCCGGCGCCACAGGGTTTGCGCGAGTCCGGTGAGAATGGCCACCTGCGCAAGACTGACGGCCACATGGTAACGCCAGCTCTGATGCCGTATCAACCACAAATGGTGCCGATGCCAGTGATGGGAATACCGAACGGAGGACATTTAGGCATGCCTGTTGGTTACGGGGGTGGACCGCCACTTGTGTTTCATCATCAGTATAATATGGCACAACAGTGGGACTGGTCTGGAAATAATTACGGTTACTATCACCCTGTTGCATCTAATGATAAGTAGCTCTAGAAGCGTGGGGTAAGATCCTTTCATTATGCAAGCTGCTAAGTACCTTAAATGTTTATTGGAGCTTTTTTGAGAAAAAAGTTATCGTTTTTGTGGATAGATTTCCGAACTCAATTATGTACATGTAGAGGGATGAATACTGATTTAAGTTCATCAGAAGTCTGACTGGGTGGTTTGCAACTGGGAGTATGAGTTTGAGCATAAAAACTTGAATTCCTGGTAAACAAAATAAATTTGCACTGATCAATCTGGTAATCAAACAATCAATATACCTAAGTCCCACTCCTTGAGAGGTCCGCTACTGAACCATGTAAAGAAAACTAGACGTTCTTTAGAACTAAGAAGTTTCTAAATCTCAAGCTTTTATGGAAACAAAATGTTACTAGCCAGTCTACAAGGTCTCCTGACAATTACTAGACTTACTTCCCTAGCTTTCCTGTTGGCTCTTTAATTTGTTTATTATTGTAGTTTCCTAACTCGAAAGACTGTCTAACATAACAGAAGAACTTACAGAATAATATATGTAATTCACTTTTTCCTTGTGTATTGGTCGGTGTTGTGTTCATGCACTCTCTTCATATATGAATGGGGGGTGAATCCATTATTTTCTAGAAATGGGACAAAACAACATAGCATTGCCGCATTACGCATTAGTCTCATAGATCTTGTGTACTGCTCACCTTCGTGGGTTTTTAGTGAATTCAGTTGTGAAACTTAATGTAGCCGAAAAACTTTATTATCAGATTTCATTTTTGGGTTTTAGGACTTGAGCAGACTACTTTTAAAGAGGGCCTCGGACATTGACCATTTTATCTGGGAGTTGGACTGGCAAAAGTGGTGGCAGTCATAAAATCTTTATAGATTATTGCCATGAAAAGATATTATTGCCCAGTACGGCTTGTATTGGTAAACATTAGAAGTAACTTTTTTACCCTTCGTTTAAATTGATGCAAACAAAGATGGAAGCACAATTACGTCAATAGGAAGGAAAGCTCTATATATTCATGTTAAGCATTGTTCTTGGGTTTCTTTTTCTAATGAAAGGGAGATGCTTTCACAGACCAGAGCCAGCATTCAATGCATACTGGGAAATTTTATGGCATGCCATATTACATGTACTTATGTGTTATTTTAGTCATTTAGTTAATATAGAAGAACACCCAATGTAACTTCATTTGTAGTGCAGACCTGCAAGATGTCATTTGATCATGGAAGAATCATGGAAGATATCATGAGGTGTTCTCTGGTAAAATATGGGACAAATTAGAGTTAGACCGCAGAAAGGCAGTTGATTCGATCCATTCATGCGATGCATTTTGATGGTCCTTTTCCCAAAGTGTGTTTCGTCCAGCAGCGGCAAATTGTTTGTTGCATAACATCAACCTGTCCTTTGAATGATAAACGACATAATGTTTTTCTAGTAATGGGTGTGTTGGACCTTCTTTTCCTGCAATTGTCCAGACAGTAATATAAAATGTTGTCAGCAGCCCTTAAATATTGGTTATTTGAATCTTCATCTTCTCTGCCTTATAGGCCTATATTCTTCTTCCTCTTTCACTCTCCTATAAGAAACTAATAATTTGCTCCATATTTGTTCTTCCGAGTTTTATTTTGCTTCAAATTCTGTAACAAGTGGAAGAACTTGTCTTTATATATTGTCGGAGTGATTGTAGCATATATTTTCTTAATTCACCTAGATGATTTGCTGCCCCGGTTTCCTTAACATGACAAACTTGATAATCAATCATTGGGAGGATCCAGTAACTGTTCTTATATAGTATAGTTGAATTAAGTTACTGTACGTCTCACCTTCATATTTGTAGCACATATTTTTTCTGCTCATCTATTTTGCAACTAAAATTATATTGGATTAAATCTGTGAGAACTATAGATGACAATTTCACGGTATGTGCTGGTTCCTTTATTTGTCCTGCTTCTTGGAGCTTCTATGTCTTTCCATGTGTATCTATGCTTGTATGAACTATCTTTCAGTGAATGTGTCTGGTTTGTACTGTTTCCTCTCTCAGACAGTACCGAGTAGGTAAAATTCAGCAGCCCTAGCTGATATAAGATTCTGTTGATACTCTGATCTTGTGTATCAAAAGTTTGAAATTTAGTTACTTCTGCAACTCTTGTTGTATTCTCTTTGTTATTTCTTTGAATAATAATTAGTGAAAATCGTTTGTCCTCAACTTTTTACCTTGGTTTAAGTTTTATTATTGCACAAAATTTGCTTATTTAGTTGGCATTTAGGTTTTATCCTCCTAAGGTGTTACTCTCTCTACTCTAGTGTTAACAAACATCCAGAACTCTTGTAGTAGGAAGATGATATGGCTCCTCATTGTATGAAGTAACTGATTAGGGTATTTAGAGGTTAATATCTTGATTGAAAAAAGAGGAACTCCTTTCTTTAACATGACTTCTTCCACTGGTAAAGGCTGGGGAACCTGTATGCAGTGTTGCTGTCTCTTAAGCTGTTGCAACTCATTAAAGTGAAAAATAGTGGACATCTGAATTTGTTTTGTAGCATACATGGAAGAAGATTAAGAACTCCTTTGCTCAGGTCCCTTCCCTTCTTTTCTAGTCTGTTGGGCCTTGTGAGAGATAGTTAATATGCTATCAAACCACTCGATCAAAATAGATATTGTCAGCGATAAATCATGTAAACTAGGAAATTTAAAGTTAAATACTAATGTGAAATTTTCACAAATAGCTTAGTTCTGAAAATTAATAGGTTGAAATAGCTACAATTTAGGTAATTATATTTCATAACTGTAGCTATATCAATTATTTGTATAATTTGGATACCCATTTGTATAATTCACTGCCAATAATATAAACAAGGTAAACATACATAACTTCTGTATTTATACATATTAGAAAATTTTCAAAACTTTACAAATCAAATATATCCATTTGATAATTATACATGTCTACAGTGATTCTTTCAACATGTTTGAGCGAATCTCTCAGCAATTTTTTAAGCAGAAATTTAGAATTCAAAGTTAAGGATTGATTTTAAAATGTGGTACTCAAAAGAAAAACAGCGGACTCCATTTACCTGGTCAAAATGCATAAAAACCCGGATAACATACAAGTCGCAATCGAAGCAATTTATACTTATTTCAAGTGAAAGAATTGAAATTTTGGAAACGGCATGCACAAATTTCCTATATTACATTTTTTGGTTACACGAATGAGCATAAAAGCTAGAGAGAGAATACTCACTTTCTCTCAACAAGGTTCTAACCATAATCATAGAATATCTTTTACCAAACAAAGTTTTAGAGTTTACTGAATACCAAACTCAGCCGTGTGCAGTTCTTGACTCTAATTAAACTATGTAGATCCGACTAGCTGCAAAAAAAAAGAATCTTTAACACGAAATCTGAAACTAGAATCTCTCTCCAAAACGGAAGAATACAGCTCCAGTTCCAGAATTGTGGTCAACAGCATATTCTGCTCGTACTAAACCTAGTTTTACACCAACGCCATATGAGGAGCCATGTCCCATCCTCCTATAGACCTCTGTTGGGTTTCCTTTGACAGCTTTTGAGGACCCAAGATCATTTCCATGTTCTGCAAATGCATACACGTGTGTGTTTCTAACAGGTATTCGCAGCTCAGCAGCCAACTGCAGGAAGCATTGCAACCATAATATTAGATAAAACACATTTATTGGACATAAGTTTTGTAGCAAAAACTGAGAATATAGCGCATGTCATAGCTTGCTTTGATAGAAGAAACTATACATACCTCAATAATATTTCTAGCCGCGCCTATCTCTCCCATATTGTAGCCCCTGACTGAGTAAGGTCCCCCAAGTGTGAAAGCATCATAACTGGGAAGATCTCCAACACATCCACCATAGTGGCCATGGAGGACCAGCACAGGTGGTGGAGCCTTACACGCACCTTCTTCTACTTCCTTTAACTGGATAAATTGGGTCATTGTCAGCTGGTGACGATTAAAAAAAGGGAACTTACTGCCAACTCCAAGTCCTTGATCGACCTGTAATGAAATATTAAATAATCATATTAGAATCCATAAAGAAGAAATGTAACCAGAAATTATATCCTAGATCTTGAACATCATCAGCATGAACTAGAGACTTATCAGAGTAGCAAGAGAAGTCTAAAGGTATATGAAATTCTGGAGCATGGGATGACACTCAATTATTAAATGTTGATCACTTGCTTCCGGCAAAACGCATGAAATGACTTTCCAATGAAAGCCATCTAAGACCAGTTGCTGAAATGGACATTTTTTATTAAGAAAGCCCAAAAGCTACTCCAAAATTTGATTTGCAAAAAAAAAAAAAAAAAAAAAAAAAAAAACAGAGTGAAGTCCAAAAGAAAACAGAAGCTAATCTCACCTGGAACACATTCCTCTCACCAACTATTGTCCCATTTACGAACTTGGTGTTATCTCGTGTAATGTTAGCTTGTAAAAATGCCATGCGGTCAATACCAGTTTCACTAAGGGTAGTGGGAGGTCCATCTGCACTAATTCCACCACTTGGCAATACCCTCTGTCCACGAGCAGAGATGTTACTGCTTTCATCACGTGTTGTTATTTCTTCCATCACAAGTCCATAAGTGAACTTACTCTGACGAGTGAAATTCTGCAGCAAAACAAATGGTTATAAGCATCAAATACAGTATTCTACATTATCTATCTGAAATTCTTATCAGTCCCAAATAAATAGAACTCCATTGGTCCATGTTCAACTCAATTTTCTTGGAGACGGTACAAATATTCAGCTAGGAAGCAAAACAGACAGCTCTACACTGCCCTACCAAAATGACTTCAAGCTTCATCAAAAAAACTTCCATTATATTTAACAAGTCATTTAAGCACCTAGGCAAGGGATCTTTTTTGTGGTTGAATTTTCTTATTGACTACCAAGTGCTACAAGGGTTCACTACAAAGCAGACAAACACTACATAACAAAGACCTGTAGGCCAGATGCATCACAGTTATACCAGTGTTGTCATACCTCAGTAATGTTGGCTTTAAGTCCAGCCCGATCAACCCATATAGGAGGGACTTCATCTACTCCAGGCCCCCCAGTAAAGACAGGACTCAACTTTCTGCTGTTGAAGCAGCTAGCACGGAGTGTACGGTTTCGAGGATTATAAACACCATCTAAATAAGGATGGACATATTCCAACTTAAATGCAAGATCATCCTGTAAAAAAGATTAGGCTTGGGATCATTGCTGATGTATAAGGCACTGGAAAAAGAAGTACAGAACAAAACCAAAAGCATCAGGAATGAAAACAGAGCAGAACAATAACCTGAGGATTGAGGAAGTTGCTAGTTGTAACTGAACCAAGAATTGAGCGATTGAGTCCGTAAAGATTCCGATGCTCAAATGAAACAGTTCCACCTGGTTGAATTGAAGCCTAAATGCCATGACACAGAAAAGCAAGGCACTTAGCAGTGGGCTATCAGTAAGATCTAATAAGCCATATCAAACTACACAGTTCAGATGTTTAACAGTGTACCAATGTGGGGCGACCTCCACGACCTGGGACAATGCTCCATTCAGTACTGACTTCAGCTGACTTCTGTTCCAATTCCTTGAGCTTAATTTCAACAATTATCCCTCCCTCATTCTTTTCATCAGGGCGAGGGTTGACTTCAATATTAGAGAAGAGGGCTAGAGAATTTATATTTCTCAAAGCTTGTTTTCCAGCCTCAATGTTGAAAACTCTCCCTTGCCGAAGCTAAAGTATCACACATAGTTAGAGCCATGTCAATCCCAAATTGCAAACTTCAGTGCATAAGAGCAAAAAACGAGAGAGAGAGAGAGAGAGACTAGTCTTGAAATATACACCTAGAATGCTACCCCTAAGTGCAAAAATGTCGAAAGGAATTTTGATAAGAGCAAAAAGATATATATATATATATATATACAGAGAGAGAGAGAGAGAGAGAGAGAGAGTAGTCTTGAAATATACACCTAGAATGCTACCCCTAAGTGCAAAAATGTCGAAAGGAATTTTGATAAACAAACTCACATTACTCCAATTCCATAGTACTGAATAAGAACCAAAAGATATAGAACCACTAAAAATGGTACAGACCCAGCAAGAAATATGAGATTCAACATAATACTCAAATCATCAACCTGTACCAGAAGTTCAGTCAAAAATTAGAACTACAAAGCCAAAAATTATTGTAGTACCTCCATCAGCAGAACAACAATATAGCACTTCAAGCAACAAAATGACAGTACATTCATCAAACTTATGCTTATTAGTGTATCAAACCAAACAAAATTGAAATCAATCAAATGAAGTAAGGCCAGCAATTCAAAAGCATAACATGCATAACTCTCATTCAGCTCTGGCAGGTAGATGGTGTCCCATTTACGAACTTCTCTGGCAGGTAGATGGTAATGAAAGAGTCTTTCTTGAATTCTATAAATAAAATGATAATAACAAAATGCAACATGGGAACCAAATTTCATAGCATGTCAGACGAATGCAAGTTATTTTTTTCCTTTTAACCAACAAACTTGAAAATTCCAACGAAGTCCATTGCATTAAAGAAAGAAAATCCTTTTGTATCATTCATCTTCCAGCTTACCTCCCTAGGCATTTCTCTCCGGACAACCGGATACTGAGTGTTTCCTTCACATACATTGCCCAGCTTATCCTGAAACTGAATGATTAGTTGAGTAATATCCCCTTCCACCACCTCACAAACAACCTCCTTTGTATTCAAATTCCCAAAATTCACTACTTGAGCACAAGCATACCCTTTGTCATGATACCACTGCTGCACTTTATCCCTAATCTGCTGCAGCAACCTGGCACTAACTGTCCCTTTCTCCCTCAACAACTGCAAAATTTCCCTTTGCACCGACACCGGCAACAAACATGGCCTAGACCTTTCAATCCTCCTCCTATAATCCTGTTCCTGGCTATTAAAATACTCCAATTTCTCCTTCTCCGTCATGTCCGGATCCATCTCTATGGGTTTCGTCTGGGGCATTAAACCCACATTGATACACCTAAATTTATCAGCTGACTGCCAAGTGCTTTCCAAGAAGGATATAGTAACCCCAACTGTCCCATCAGGGTTAGTCTTCGCCTCAAGATCAACTTTTTCGAACATTCCACTGGTTCCTAGGGTTTCTAGCTCTTTCTGTAGCATTGCCTTTGTGTAAATTCCACCCGGCCGTAAGGATAGCATTTCGAAGAACGAATCCTCCGTCCCAACCGTTGACCCACGACGGCGGTCGAAGAAAAGGATGTCGGAAACCTTGTACTTCTTAAAGCCACTGAGTTTGTTCAGTTGTACCACAATATTCGCCGGCAAGCCGTGCGAATCCCATTCCTGTGATTCCTCTTCTCCTGCAATCGCGGCAGGAGAGAAAATATTCGACCAGAAACTGTCCCCGCCGCCTCCACCTCCACCACCACCTCCAGAACCAACTCCTCCGGATCCACCACCACCACTCCCACCGAGTAGAACATTAGACACCCCACTGGAGAGCGCGTAAAGCCCAGCACCAATGGCGGCGGAGGTTTTCGCGACATTTTGGAGCTGTTTTGAGGCAAAAATGTTAGAATTATCGCGGGAGTTTGAGGATGAGGGTTTAGGGTTTTGGGAAGAGGAAAATGTCTGTAGTTTTGACTTGATTGTAAGGGGATGAGCTGGAGCAGCAGTGACAGAGGTACCGGTAGTTGTGGTGGCTGAATTGAGCCGGCGGTGAGAACGGTTGACGGAAATAGCAAGACCAGGGGCGGCGATGGACGCCATTGCAGGAGATAATGGAGAGTGAAGAAATCGAGGTGGTAAAGTTTCAGCACTCTTGAAAAGGGGTAATATGAGTGTACCGATTAGGATATTTCAAGTTGGATCCGATTACGCCATTGGGTGGGCTTTCACTGTCCAATCAATTTGAGGCCCATCAAAAACGAAAATGACAGGCCCATCAAATCGATCCTTATACGACATTTTACTTAAAAATGAAAACGAATTTAGTTGCTCTTGGGTATTTGTATTGAGGTACGGATCTCGACTAATTTAAATTCATATTATGTAAGATCTATTTAAGGGAATAAATGCTCCTTCAGAGTATTTTTTTTCCATAATGGCATGAAACTTCTAGTCAAGTGCGAAGAATTAATGTGTAGTCATTTTGTTTATTCAACTATTTTGTAGGAATAGAGCTGTCTGCTTTATTTTAAGAGTTTTCAAAAAGGAAATTTATACGGTTTCTAGTTAGATTAGAATGCTTGGTACTTTATAGTTGTATATAAGCAAAGTATTAAAAATTATATTTACTCTTTCTATTTTTAACCATCAGGGAGATTCATCCTAGATTATACAAGTAAATAGCAAAATTGTGGGTAAGGAACTATACTAGTGACCTATCCAATTTATTGAAGAAATTTTGGTTATCAAGGGGTGGGCTGGGGTGGAGTGGGGATAGGGAAGGGTAGGGGGTAAGGAGTGGGTAAAAGAATTTGTTTTTGAAACTTTTAACATGACCTTACTATAATATGAGTATTCATATTCATATTTACCCATATTATTCATTGGACAACTTATTTTTATCTATTTAAAATATGAGTTGAGTTGGATGTCTTATTCATTTTTAATTGAATTGTATTTGCTATTATGAAGACTGTCAAGATGCCTGATGAATGGAGGAAGAGTACAATGGTTCCATTGCACAAGAACAAATGGGATATTCAAAACTGTAACAATTACACTGGCATCAAGTTGCTGAGCCACACGATGAAGGTCTGGAGATGAGGCTGAGAAGAGAAGTGTCTATTTCGGAAAATCAGTTTAGATTCATGTCGGGGCGATCGACTACGGAAGCAATTCATCTTGTTTGAAGATTAGTGGAGAAATATAGGGAAAGAAAGAAGGACCTTCATATGGTGTTCATTGATCTCGGCTTGGAGATACGCCTTGGAGTCCAAAGGATTCAAACTGAGCAGGACCAAAATAGAATACTTGGAGTGCAAATTCAGTGTTGCGAGGGATGAAACAAACAGTGATGTGAGGCTTGCCACTCAACCTATCCCGTGGCAAGAAAAAACTGCACGAAAATGATGTTCATGACGACAACACCACACCTCTGTGGGGTGTTAATTTGGATGATGACGATGAAAAAGATGAAGATCCTGAATATCTTGGCGTCCATCATCCAAAGTAGTGGCAATATCGATGATGATGTCACACATCGTATTGGTGCAGCATAGACTAAATGGAGACTTCTCTCGGGAGTATTGTGTGACAAGAAGATACGACCTAAACTCAGAGGTAAGTTTTACAGAATAGTGGTTAGACCACCTTTGTTATATGGGACAGAGTATTGGCCAATAAAAAATGCACACGTTCAAAAGATGCACGTCGCAGAGATAAGATGTTGAGATGGATGTGTGACCACACCAGGAGTGATAAGATTAGGAATGAGATCATTCGGGAGAAGCTAGAGGTGGCCCTTGTGGCTGATAAGATTAGGGAAGCGAGATTGCTATGGTCTGGACATGTGGAGAGAAAGAGTATTGATGCTCCTGTTAGGAGGTGTGAGAGATTGGTTTTGGGAGATACACAGAGGGGTAGAGGTAGACCGAAGAAGTATTGGGAGGAGGTGACCAGACAGGATTTGGCGAAACTTGATCTCACCGAGGACATGACCTTAGATAGAAAGGAGTAGAGGAAATTAGAGTAGTAGGCTAATTGGTTGGTAGGGTTAGGTGGATGTCTGGCTTTGGGGTATAGTAGGGTACCAGGAGTAGTCATGTTTATATCATGTGTTGTCATTATCAGTTGTATGTGTGTTAAATTTATCGTATTTACATATTGTTATGTGTTTTTCGTTATTAGTCGCTCTTTCTATTCCCTTTCCTTTCTTTTTTGTCATATCTAGTTTATGCTGCTTATGGGTTTTTGAGATGAGGGTTTCCAGGAAACAACCTCTCTACTTCTAGGAGGTAGTAGTAAGGTCTGCGTATATTCTACCCTCCCCAGACCCTACTTGTGGGATTCCACTGGATATGTTATTGTTGTTGTATTTGATTGACTCATATTTGACTCTACTCGCTCATTTATCTTTCCTAACCAGGTCTATTGTATGCGCCATCTGCCATTTAGCTAATTAACCCATGGAATATAAATTGGTACTAATGGTATCTCATCTTTCTCATTACTATATTCCAAAATGTAATTCAAAACTCACACAATATATACCTAACATTCTTTTTCATCTAAATATATATAAATATCAGAATGCCCGTAGGTTTTTATAAAATGCTAATTTAACCAAAAAAAAAAACTTTGGTCAGTTCAATTACTAAACCGTTTCTTGTCTTGAAATTTTGTTTTTAAACATGATGTTTGGACATAATTATCTTGTCCCGTGGCATAAGGCTAACATAGTGGAAATTATTTGTTCTTAAGACAAGGTCAATTCCTATTTAAAATAAAAAACATTACTTATAAATATTTGTACTTCTTAATCTATTGCCATTAGTAAAATTAGTAACAAACACTTTGATCAAGTAACACTAATTGGCTTTTAATTTGCAACCAGAGGAACCCGCAAACCATGCTTTAGCTATCGTTGAATTGAGTTGTTAAATTTTCTCATGTGTACGAAAAAGGCGGAGAAAAAACTCAAAACAGACAGAAAAATAAATAAATAGTCAAGCAAATAGGAAGATTTCAAAGAAAAATTAAAAACTAAAAAAAAGAAAAAAAGAAAAAAAAAAAGATACATATGGCTCAACTTGATCCACCACATAGATTTTCACACTCATCCAAAAATTCTCCCAAGTCCAATTCAGCAACTTTTGAACAATTTTTCCCAGGTTAATTCTTTAAAGATCATGAACAATTAGGACCTTAGTATATATAGTGATTTAATTTAATGTTGAAATTTGTATTAGGAACAGAAAGGAGTTGGTCAACATGTTCATCTCCTAATTATTATGACCATGAAGAAACTACACCAACTCAGGGCAAGAAATCAGTTATCTCCAAAGTGAAAGAGAAGGCGAAAAAACTAAAATACTCTTTAAGTGGCAAGAAAAAACTGCACGAAAATGATGTTCATGACGACAACACCACACCTCTGTGGGGTGTTAATTTGGATGATGACGATGAAAAAGATGAAGATCCTGAATATCTTGGCGCTCCAAGTAATATTTTCTTAACATGGTTATTTCTATTATTTTCATCATATGTTATTAGATATTGTGTCTATGGTTTTTGCTTTTTTGGTTTAGTGTATGAATCAGAATTGGCACCTGAGCCATTGAAGGAGGCAGCACGACAACATCCACGCGCAGATCCAGTGTTATCGGAGAAACATATTACTCCGAGAAGCAACAAACGCAATGAGTTTTTTGAACATAATAATACGGAGAAATTACCTGATAGCCCAAGTAAAACCATAACAGAAACTGTTACGGAGACATTGGGACCAGCTTATGCTGCAGTATCTGAGGCAACACACGCGATTGCTTCTAAGATCTCAAACCTCACTCTAGCAAACACAGATAACCATGAATCTGTGATCCATAACGCGCCAAAAAACGTTCATTTTGCTGATGTGGGACAAAATGTAAAGCAAAATTCTAATTATGCTCTGACAAGTCCAGTTAAAAAATGGGACAAAGGTGTTTCAGTGAAAGAGTACTTTGCAGAAAAGTTCGAGCCAGGTGAAGGCGAAAGATCACTTTCACAGATCATAACTGAGGCTATGAGCCCAAGGCAATCATCTTCCGGTGATACTGGTAATCTTTAATAGTTTTGTGTATACATACAATATTTCGTGCCTTAAAACCTTTTCACTGTTCTGTTTTCATCCTGTTTCAGGTATAGTGGAGAAAATGAAGGGGGCTGTAACTTCATTTATTCAGCCTGAATATTCCCCCCAAATCAACAACAACAAAAAGCATCAAATCAGCATCAGCTTCCAATATTCCAGTTTCTACAAGTGATATCTTATCTTCTAAGAATGTGACTAATAATTTGGCTCAGGATAATTCCATCTCTATGCCTCATAAGAGTTCTTTATCTACTTCTAATGACCCTCAATCAATAACACAATTTCCTGAGTTCCACAGTGCACGATCATCACCACTCATTCCTTTCTCCTCCAGTGATCAAGAAGGTAATTAGTTATTCTAATTAAAATGCGTAATTCTATCCCTTTGTTTTCCTTTTCGTTCCATCTCAAAAAGAACGAATAGCAGTATCAAGTATCAACGTTGGATCCCATTTGATTGGGAGAAAGTCTATTAAGATGTAATTTTGAAACATCGCGCAGTCTTCTAATGGACAAATTATTTTATTTCTAATGGAGATTTTTTTTTAAAACTTTATTGCAGTTGAGGAACAAAACCATGGAAGAATTCTCCAACCAAATTGAATTTAAGACTAGTTACAGACAGCTCCAAGATCAAATAAAGAACCAATCAACTGATTCTATTTTAGTTTTGTGTATTAGTTAGCAAAATTAATAAAGAACATCTCGAGTTGTTGTTGTTGTTTAAATCCAAAATAGGAATTGCTTGAGCATTTTCGTGCTTTACTAAGCCTTCTGAGGCTAGAGTTGGCGTTGCTTGACGCTCTTAAAGTCTTCGGTCAAATGGAAGGATGGATATTGTCTTTAGGGACTTTTATTTGATCATTAGTAGAAAAAGTTCCACGAGTTGGTAGATCTTCTAGAAACTTCGTTGCTATATATGAGCAACATGAAGTTTTCCTAGTAGCACTATATGTTTGAAGATTTTGTAAGAAAACTGTATACGTACATTTGTATCCTTGTAGATATATGTAAATTCTTTGCATATCAATATATAATAACAATGCATTTGTCCAAGATTCTTAGTTGATAACTTTAACACTCAATTGACAAAAATTGGCCATCCAAACTTAATACACTCGAACATGAGACATCTAGTTAAAAAGTGATTATCATTCCACCTTTATCATGCTAATAATAGCTAGGATTTTCCGAAAAAGATGTCATTCGTTTGATGAGAAATAAAAAGGAATTTTAAAAATTTGAACGGTTGAAGCTAAAGTAGCTACTTTTTGATAGAGTCCACACCCATTTTGGGGCTGCTGCAAATTGCACTACAATTT
>DF362438.1:20177-42125 GCA_000787875.1 Solanum virginianum | reverse complement strand
CGTATGGGAAGTTTATCGGACCCCCTAGAGAATGTATTCTGCAACTCATGAGCAAGTTTTGGACATCCTTGATTAGAGCAATGTTGGCTACGCCCTTGGGGGCTATCCTCTTGTCCAAAAAATGAGAAGTGGGAACACTAGCCTATTTGGACAGGGCACAAACTAGGCACGAGAATAGCGTGCCATCTCTCTTAGATAAAGCTCGATCTTGCATCTCAAAAATAATGATTCAGCTGACATTTATTCCGAACCTGGACCTCAGGCACACTATAAGAGAAGTATGCGAGGGTTAAAATGTGTTATCATTATCTGTGGGTCTTAGCAAGGCCCGCACTACCGACCACCAAAATTTTGCAGCGAATGTCACTGATGTTTTGGCGATAGGACACTTAGCAGTCTGTAACCCAAGGCGCCTTTACCCCCTGAATGGCTATTTGCTCTTTAATCCAACCCAACAGTGCATCCCTGGATGACGAGTCAGACATTCGTGCCGTATCCATAATCTTTATATGTCTCTCCGTAAACTAGGCATCTAGAGGGGCTTGGTAGTATGGCCTAAATAGGAATCAAATAATGGTGGTTTCTGATATATTTACTACAGTTGCTTCAACTCCGCCATTTGCTTTTTGGTTACCAACTTTTCTTGCCCCTATTTTTCCACTTTCTATAGTACAGGAATTGATTTCATTATATGTGCCCTTGAGGACCTAGTAAGGGAAACCTGTCTTTTCAAATTTCTGAATTGGGTACCCTCCATCGAGTTCAAGAAGCTAGCGACATAGTTGGAATAGAACTCTTTCATAATGGCAGGCTCGTAGTACCCTGTTGGTTATGCTATCCAAAGGTATCTCTAATTTCTAAGACTCTGTCAACTTGGTCAGTGATTACCCAAAACTCTGGAAGGACCGATCGCTATTTGAACCCCCCGGAACCTTTTGTATGACCATCGGTGTAGATGTCCTTAGTGTGTAGGATTGTACACCAGCTCCTTAGAATGACAATAAGTGCCCAGCTATTTCGGGTTCTGTCATTCAGCAGACTGGAAAATGAATGGCCTCGTCATCACTGTCCCAAAGTTTAACCTCATTTGCCTGCTCTTTGTTGTTATGACCCTCAGCCTCCGGAGTTTGCCCCTGCTCGTCTTGGTCTATCTTGTTCTCCTGTTCTGGGGTAGCTACTTCTTCCTCAACTCTCATGGAAGGGGCCCTCTCCTCAAACTGGGGGGCTCTATGATAGCCTAATGCATAGACCTGCGTAGAACAAGGAGAGTAGGGGGAGACATTGACTCTATAGTAAATTTCGAACCCACTGGAGGAGACATTACCTAAGTCATTCCCAGCCTGATTATTAGATGATAGCGTTGGGGAGTGATGGATGCGTGACACTGGCTAGTCCCTACCATTGTGTCTGACTAAGTTGCGTCGTGGACCCATAGTACCTACATGTGCCACAAAAGAATACACGTTGTTAGAAATTATTGCACATGCATGTTAACGTACTAACGGGTACTCAGACTTCCCCTGTGACATAAAAATGATAATGACCCCTAAAAATGGCATCACCCGGGCTATCATAGGGTCATTGCACTTAAGAAAATATATAACTTAAAGATTAAAAGCAACTTATGGAAAATAGTGCAAGTGGGACAGGGGAAACAAGACCCGACATAGCCCATGTAGCAAGACATGATTCGTGAAAGGGCCCATCAGAGGGGACTTGGCCATGTGGAGTGACAGATGGCGTGACACGATCCGTTAGACAGTCTATGAAATATGCCACAAGCCATATGAGCGGTCTTCTGACCCCCCTGGACAAATGTTTAGCTTACCATGCGTGCACGAAAACATTCATGTACATTCACATCACTTAATTATGATTTCGATATCACAATAGCATATATAACTCAATTTCCCCAAAAATCTTGTCAAAAAGCAACATAAATCCTCATTTTTCATGTTTAAACCTTAACAACTTAACAATGGTGGTTTTTACCACTATATAAATGCACAACACCAACAATGTAAATTATGATGGTTAAAATCAAGAAAGAACAAATCTTTAACTAAGATCTACACATGCAAGCGCCAAAATCAACATTAGAAGATTGAGAAATCAAGTTCTTACTTAGTGAAAAGCAACGAAGAAGAGGACTTGCTTGAAAAACTTGATACTCACACTTAGATTAAGCTATGAATTGTGTGATTAACTGATAAATCATCATAAATAAGATGATAATTTGTTGGGATTTCAAGAGAGAGTGAGAAAAAGGGAGAGAGAGTTGTGAGAGTAGAGAGAATGAGAAATCTTGAAGTGGGTTATTAGGGCCAAGAAAGGTACTTAAAAACACCTTGATCAATGTTTGACCGGTCAATGCTTTACCAAAAGGTCGACCTCACGGCCCGTGACACGCATCATGGTCCATTTGGACCATCTGTCCCACTTGCCTTGAAGAAATTACTACTTACCTGGCCCCCAGTTGTTGATACCCCCTTCATGCCCCTACTCATGAGTCATGACTGATGTCATTATCCGTATGGGTATTCATCTCCTAACACATTGAATCTATTATTGTCGAGAAGGCCTGTAAGTTGAGCATGCAGATACCTGACGAATTGTTACACGAGTCGTGACACGTTGCACAGTCCATGTGGATCAGCCTTGTCACCTCAGTTGGCTTTCAAACTTTGCGGCGTAGCACGGGTCACCCATATGGTCCATTTGACATGTCATGAGCCATGTAACTTATCCGTGAAGTGCTACTTGGCATTTTTGGTGCATTTACACGATACATGCTCCACACGGCATCTATATGGTGGCTCTCATGAATCGTTCGAAATGAAACGGCCTGTGGGAAAGGGCGATGTGTCGAGACTTTGATAGCTTTTTGGCCATTTAGGCCTCAGAACATGTTTTCCATCATTCGAGCAATCACGAACTCCAAAATGGCTCCTGTACTTACCTAAACACATGAATCAAAAACAAAACAAAAAAAATGCATGACAAAATAAATTAATGTTTTTTTGTGACTATGACAATGCATGGGTTGCCTCCCAAGGAGCGCTTGATTAAACATCGCAGCACGATGCATCATCTTGACTACTCAGACATCGTCAAGGAGTAAGACCTCTATCTCTGAGGCCTCTTCTGCTGCACCTACATATTGTTTCACTCGCTAGTCGTTTACCTTGAATCTAGCTCAATTGCTCCATGGGGAAATACCTAGATGATCGTGTACGACCCAGACCACCTTGACTTGAGCTTGCTCGGGAAGAGTCTCACCCTTGAGTTGTATAAAAGTACCTTGTCACCATCACTAAAACTCCAATGAGAAATGTGCATATCATGTTGGATCTTCAACTTCTGTTTGTACAATGTTGCACTCTCATATGCTTGGAGGTGAAACTCATCCAACTCTTTGAGTTGGTCAAGTCTCAAGTCAATAGCCTCCTCCCAATTCATGTTAAGCTTCTTTAAAGCCTAGAGTTCTTTGTGCTCTAACTCCACAAGCAGATGACAGGCTTTACCTAACACCAACTGATATGCGGACAAATCAATGGGTGTCTTCTAAGCCATCCTGTATGCCCAAAGTGCATCATCTAGCTTCCTCACCCAATCCGTCCGAGTAGCATTCACAAACTTGGTTAGGATTTCCTTGATCTCTATGTTTGACACTTCAACCTATCCACTAGTCTATGGGTGATAAGGTGTGGTAACCTTGTACTATAGTTCTCTATACTTTGCGAGTGCTACACAGAAAACTTTGTTACAGAAGTGAGAACCTCCATCACTAATGATAGTTCTGGGTGTCCCAAATCTGGAAAAGATGTTCCGCCTCAGAAATAGGACAACACTCTAGCTCTCATTGTTTGGTAATACCACTACCTCCACCCATTTAGAGACATTCCACTGTCACTAGGATGTACTTTATCCTATAAGAACTCATAAATGGGCTCATGAAGTTAGTGCCCCAGATGTCAAAAGTCTCTACCTCAAGAATAGGGGTCATGGTAGCTCTTGGCGCTTGGAGATTTTACCCTATTGCTGGCACTGATCATACCTAAGCACCAAGTCAAGGGTATCTTTATAGAAGGTGGACCAACAGTACCCAAATTAGAGAATCTTCTTTGCCATTCTGGCCCCACCATGATGACCCCCCACTACGGATGAGTGACAGGCCTCTATTATACTCAGCATCTCAGCTTCTGGAATGCACCACATGATAACCCTATTAGCACATATTCTGAACAAGTACGGGTCATCCCAGAAGTACCTGTACACCTAAAAAAGAAACTTTTTTCTCTTATGAGGGTTAAGGCCCTCGGGCCTAATATCACTCACCAGGAAGTTAGCAAAATTAGTAAACCAAGGAATGAGGTCAGCAGAAGCTACCAATACCTGCTTATCTTAAAAGGAATCATTGATGTTCAACCAATCCTATAGTCTTGACTCATCTTCCAATCTGGATAAGTGGTCTGCTACTTGGTTCTCAAATCCCTTTCTGTCTAGGACCTCAAAGTCAAATTCGTGTAGCAATAGAACCCATCTGATCAACCACGGCTTAGTACCTTTCTTTGCTATAAAGTATCGCAAACCGGCATGGTTGGTGTGCATTATTTATTTTGTTCCCAATAAATATGCCCAGAACTTGTCAAATGTATATACCACAACCAATAATTCCTACTCAGGCACTGTATAATTCTTTAGAGCATCATTGAGGGTCTTGCTGGCATAGTATATGGGGTGGAAAATCTTGTTGCACTTCTGTCTGAGTACAAAACCCATAGCAATTCCACTTGTATCATACATCACTTTAAACGGGGCAGTCCAGTCAGGTACAACCACCATAGGAGTGGAAATTAGCTTTTGCTTTAGAGTCTCAAAGGCGTGCTTGCAACTATCATCAAAGTGGAACTTTGTATCCATCTCCAATAGTTTGCACAAAGGATATGCAATCTTGGAGAAGTCTTTGATAAATAGTCAATAGAAACCTGCATGCACAAGGAAACTCCAGACCCCTTTCACAGATATGGGAGGCGGTAGTTTCTCAATCAGCTCAATCTTTGCTTTATCCACTTCTAAGCCCTTCTCAAAAATCTTATGGCCAAGAACTATCCCCTATTTGACCATGAAGTGGCACTTTTCCCAATTTAGCACCAAGTTAGCCTCCTCAAAACACTGTAGCACCATATTAACATTCAACAGACATATATGGAAGGAATTACTCACTACAAAGAAGTCATCCATAAATACCTCGAGGGTGTCTTCAACCAAAGTCAGAAAAGATTGATATCATATAACGCTGGAAGGTGGCTAGGGCATTGCATAGCCCGAAGGCTATCCTTCTAAAAGCAAAAGTCCCATACGGGCAAGTGAAGGTAGTCTCCTCCTGATCCTCTAAGGCTATGGATATCTGATTGTAGCCCAAGTACCCATCCAAGAAGCAGTACCACCCTTTACCTGCCAACCTATCTAACATCTAGTCCACGAATAGCATGGGCAAATGGTCCTTCAAGGTCCATTTATTCAGGTTTTGGTAGTCCATGCACACTCGCCATCCAGTCACAGGTCTCAACGGGACCAGCTCATTCTTGTCGTTGGCAACCATTGTCCTGCCCCCTTTCTTTAGGACACACTACACTAGGCTGACCCACTTGCTATCAAAAATGGGGTATATATAACATCCAGCCACTTGATGATCTCCTTTTTCACCATCTGTTGCATAGATAGTTTCAACTTACGCAGTGCTCAATACTGGCCCTCCAATTAGATTTTATGTGTTCATAACCCTGGAGGAATCCTTATGATATTTGCAATGGTCCAACCAATGGCTCGCTTAACTTATGGAGGACCCCTAGCAATGCCTCCACCTAGTTTTCATGAAGATTTGCAGCTACTATCATAGTTGTCAATACCTAAAAATACATACCTGAGTTGTTGGGGTAGCTCATTATGCTCCACAACTAGAGGATCCTTAATGATAGGTTTAGCTGGCACTGTGGACCTGTTCTGCAGGTCGAAGTCCAATTTTCTGGGGACAAATGGCCTGGTTGCCCTACCTTGCAAAACATTCACAGTGTCTGCGTACTCGCTAATACCATCATTTGGAAAGTTAATCAACACTACAGCTAGTGCGTCTACACTCATTATTTTCTCAAGCATGATTTTAGACTAACAATCATCCTCAACATTAAGGATATTCACCATTGGAACCTCTTTAGGACTCTTCATTGCAGCACACACATTGAACTTCATCTCTTCCTTATTGAGTCTGAAAGTCAGCTCTCCTCACTCCACGTCTACCAATGCCCTGCCAGTAGCCAAAAATGGTTCCCAAGGATGATGGGAACCTCAAAGTCCACCTAACTGTCCAGAATAACAAAGTTTACCGGAAAGATGAATCGACCCACATGAAGAAAAACATCACATAGAATCCCTACGGGCCGCTTTACCGATCTATCTGCCATAGGTAGCTGCATTGTAGTGGGTGTGGGGGCTCCCAAGCCTAGCTACCTATAAACTGCTAGCAGTAACATGTTAATGCTGGCACCCCGATAATAGAGAGCTCTTACAAAATCAAAATACTCCAACAGTACACGGGATAGTGAAAGCTCCCAGATCTTCCTTCTTTCTACAAGAGATCTTGTGGCAATGGCACTACAGTGGTGGAGATTGTTTGCTGGCTCGATCGTGGCTGACCTCTTCTTGGTCACTAAGTCTTTTATGAACTTATCATAGCATGGCATCTGCTCAAGTGCCTCCACTATAGGAATGTTCACTGAAATCTCTTTTAGCATGGAGAAGAACTTCTGAAACTTGCCATCTTCGACCTTCTTATGAAATCTCTAAGAAAATAATATTTTTTAATATTTTCTAGCTCTAGTCGTCCAAGTCCAACTAAAAATGATATAAAAAAATTATTTATATATAAAGAGAACCTAATCCTAATTAAAATATGAAAAATTCATTGGCATGGATACGGGGCCACCACACGGTCCGTGTGATGGTATATGGTCCATCAAACAGTCCGAGTAATGGCGGGTGAATTAGTAGAATTTGAATCCTTAGCCTCATCATCACCACTCCTCATATGCTGCTACACGCTCAGGAAAATGGCCCCTGTGGCATTCATGGACCATCTATCGTGTCTTTGCAAATTTTTGCCCAACTTCTTCCAAACACTGACACTTCACGGATCGTGGTTGGTCACATAGTATGTTTAATGACCCTTTTGGCTCCACTTGAGTTATTTTTCTTTCTTTTCGACGGTATCCACTCACATTACTTAGACGAGACTTAGGACAGTTCGTGATACTCCAAACGGCCTGTGAGTCATTCCGTCTCGTGCCACTTGTCCAAAATCCCTCAACTTTCGATGGCAATGCCTTCACATCACTTTGACGGTCGATTGCACTACCTATGTCACTCTCAAGTCTATTTGCCATGCTATGTGGCACTCCTTAGTCATTTTGCGCTGCCACACCATCAAGTGTGAGGCCACGATAGGCCTCATGGACCGTGTCATAGTGCACGATAGGTGTAAGCCTCCGTGTGCCCACACTTGACTCCCTTTTTGCTCTTTTTCATCCTTTTTATATAAGTTTGCCCATCTCTCCATGCCTTAATGATTTTTCCTGAAAAGCAACAAAAACAAATATCAAAATAACACGTTTTCTTGAGAAGTTGCAAAAATCCTTTGTTTAAGCATTATAAAAGTCATATTTCTATGACTTATCAGTTGGTACGTTTGAATGTACTAAGTATGTGTGCATGCAAATGCTTATGAACATATTAACCTACAATTCATTGTTACATGACAAGCGCATATATACAGAAAGAAGTATATAGGAAAGAATATAATATCAATATGCCATGAAATCCATGATGCATGAATGTCATAATACTTCAACATATGGGGATATGACCTCAACTGACATCTAGACTATTTGAGTTATTACATGGAATTCCCATGTTCACCCTACACCTGAAGAAAGGGTGATCTACTTGCAAAAGCTAAACCATACTTATCCTTTAGGGCCTTCCATTTTGGAGAAGTAACCTTACCTTACGGGTCTCCTATTCCGGTAAGGATATTTCATACTTAGCATAATCATCCACAAAGGGGTATAAACATGAACCTATATTTGGCACATAGTCACAAAACTTGAGGATTTATATAAGGACCCTTAGGGATAGTCCTCCTCACATAAGTCCACTCAGTGTTAAGTCAATATCCCACATGAATACATATACATATACATGTTTTTCAAAAGGAGAATAAATCTTTTCAAATTTTCATCATGTATACTTAGCTTTAAAAGCCAAACATACTTCATAATCATACATACTTGGGATAAAAAGCCAAATCATACTTCATACTCACACTTTCATGCATAAGAATAGCTCATTCATACTTGTATATGTTGGTGTAAACAACCATAATTACTTAAAGAGCCATATCATAGACATTATGTGATCACATCTCATGTCGAAACCATACTTGTCTTGAAATCATAGTCATCAATGTAAATGGGTCGTAACCCACATCATAAACTTCATGAAAATCAATGCTCATGCATGCATATGCTATGAAAGAATGAGAGAATAGCATGGGTACTAGGAGTGCGTAGTTAAATTATCATAATATAGTGAAATCATAGTAAATTCATGAAAGAATCATCAATTAATGCTTACATGAAATTACTCATGCATAGATTCAACATTTAAATAGACATGCACATTCAAACCTTCATAATATCAATGAAATTCAACATAATAGGGCTTAAATCACTTTAAAAATATAAATTAAACATAGGTCATATTCGCAATTTAATAAAATCAATACTAATTTAAAAGATCCATATTCAAAGTAAGCTTGAAATTCATAAATTAAGAAGTAAGAAGTGTTAGGGATCTTCTTAATTGAAAGGGATCATGAATTAATCTGACATACATTGCTTAGAAAGATGAGTTTGAGAAGAATTCATCTTGAAATTGAACCTCCAATCGGATCCTAGCTTGTATCCTTGGAATGAGTGACTTGGAGAGAAAGTCTTAAGAGTAATGAGATAAACTAAGTGTAAAGCTTGAATGAGAGGTTAGAATTAGTATAGGAGATGTTTAGGAGTGTAAAGAGGGGTATAAAGGTCTTAAAAAGCCTTGGCGATGGGCCAAAATATCACAAATATCTCAATAAAATGAGCCTTATAATTTTATTCAGATGTCACCACGGATGGCCTCACGGATGAAGGCATCTCTCAGCTGCACCGGCAAGTTTTGGTAGGTTGTGGTTTGATGGCAACTAGATGTCACCACGGATGGCCTCACGGATCGTAAAGATTTTCATGGTTTATGAAAGCTCACTGTCCCAGCACTAACTAGTTCTACAAGAATGGGCATAACTTCTTACTCCATAATCAGAATTGGGTGAACTTGGATGCCTTGGAAAGCTAATTCAAAGGGCTTCAGAATGATAGGTTTTAGGCCACTTATTTAGGTGTTTGCTAAGAGATATGATCATTTAAAGATGACTCTTTTATCTGTTCATGTGAAAAGCTTAGCCAATGGAATTTCTTTGAACATGGCTTGATGAAGGAGACCTATTATGACCCTAAACCACACAAATAAGCTTGGATTGAAGGCTTGAAAGTGAATTTATCTTGAGCTTAAAGTTTCCATGGGAATCCTCCAATTGAGCTTGAAAAGAGGATTCAAAAAGCACTCTGAACGAGTGAATGAGAAACTAAGAATTATGGAATACGTAGTGTGATATGGAAAGTGTGGAACTAATTTAGGAGGTTAAAGGACTAGCCCCAAAGCAACAGACCTTGAAAGATCACTTGGGCTTCTCCATGAAAGCTCTTCACGAGCTGTACAGAGCTTTATGGACGGTACAAGTGTCCATGGAGGGTGCCTCATAGTCATGATGGTACTATCATACTTAGAAAAATTACCAAGATTGCTCCCACGGAAACCATACGGTCTGTGCAGGCTATACAGTCCGCGAAAGGTTCTTATACAAAAATCCATGTTCTGAGATGATGGTTTAACACTTAGCCAAAATTCCACTGGACTCTTTTACGGAAGCATCACCATGAGCCGTGGCACCTTGTATGTATCTTACAATTGCTCGTGGTGGCTTCCTCGGCCTAAATAGAGAGAAGCTCAAGGCATGAATCTAGGCTTACCTCCACGGCTTGTGGAGGTGTCCTTGGAGTGACACCTTGGCTTATAATATTTAGAATCGATATTTTAAGCATTGTTAAGGCATTTTCAAAGTCTGGGTCCTTATATTCTGTCACTTATTCTTGTAAATTTTTGTTTTCCTTACCTGTACTAGTGGGACTAATTTGTATTCTAATGGCATGAATTTCAGTTATGATAGCTCCTAAATCGAGAAAAAGTAAGATTCGGGCCATGTGAACCCAATTATAGGATGAGTCCTCAGACACCTCAATCGGTTATGAGTCCAGTGGGTCCACGAGGATCTTAGTATCCAGCCAGATATGGGTATCGACTGACCACATACATGGGCAAAAGCTACATAAATAATACCATCCCAGACTCAAGCTATAGTGGTCAAGCCTCCCTAGTCTAACGAGGGAGGTGACAAGAAATGCAGGTCCATCTAGGTGACCTACTCTAGAGAGGGGTTCGAGTCTAGATCAGGAGAGGAATCTGAGTTTGAGTCTACCTCAGCACCTTCAACACCACCTTCACCCCTAGATGCATTAATGAGTATGAGGTATATGAGATATATACAACAGATCTAAGAGATGATCTCTAACATAATGAGCACGACCAATAGGCTTGTACCATATTTGAGGAGCCTCGAATAATCATGTCTAGGCTTAACAATGTCCCTAGACTCTGGAATATCATAGCCCGCTACAGCTTAGAGTGGTTGGCAGGTTCATCGGGGAAGTACTCCCCGGTGATAGTTCGAGAGTTCTATACTTCATACATCACCAATACTATGGAGTTAACCCCAAAGGGGAATGATACATTTCTCAACCTTGTATAACACAGATGATGGTGAGGGGAGTTCCAATTGACTTATCTGAGACCACCATCCATCATTTTCTTTTTGGTACCAATTGTCAGGCCTCAAGACTATAGCTGAGTATGCTCACCGATTAAGGTAGACCAATGATAAAGTTTTGATGAGAGATTTAGCTAAAATATTTGCACTTATGAGATGGATCACCAATCACATTACAGAGCAGGGCCTAGATCTTGATTGGGTTTCCACATCAGCGAAAGTATTGAAGGCATCTCTCAGCTGCACCGGCAAGTTTTGGTAGGTTGTGGTTTGATGGCAACTTTGGCTGACCCATACTAATAATACATTGACACTGAATCGCATAGTGTTGATTTCCAACATCCTCATTAGCTATAATATTGATTAGGCCCGCTTGATAGAAGATCAGACACATGAGGCATCCCTGAAGAGGACCACCTCCATACCTTTCTCGTGCTTGATCTATCACTTATTGAAACTACCCAAAAAGTGCCCAAAAATATGCCTCGGAATGCCTAAAATTTTAAATTCCATATATCTCAAAGTCCATGCACGATAATGAAAATCTGACTTCATATTGTAGTTCAAGGGGTCAAAATTAGGGGGAAAAGGGTCTAACCCCAATTTAAGAGTAAAAGATTAGCAATTTCAATATTCATAATTTTTCTTATCCAGAATTGATCCACGACAGCAACGCGATACACAGTTGTCGTAGATATATGTTAATTTGGCCTCCACGTTAGGTCCGCATCACTGACCAGACGTAGACTTGTTTATTTTATTGCTAGTGATTTCTATCTCGGTCCAAGGCTTTTGGGTCTTGGGCCCAAGTGTTCCCAAACATGTTTTTATCTATACGTAGCCTTATTTCACCCTCATATCATCCTAAACATTTTTTAATGCTCACTTAAACACTTAGTCATATTTTCACTTCCAAATTCAAGTCTCAAAACCATCATCCAAAACTAAGGATTTCCTTCAAGCTTCAAACTTCCATTTTCAATCATCATCAAGAGCTTCTTCAAAGCTAAGGTCTGTGGGTTTCAGTCGTTAGGTTCTTCTACCCATGATACCCTAATCTCCCTTTACTCAAATTGCATGATTTAAAGTTGATTTATAAATGGGTCTTACTTATTATGAAATTCACTGCACACTATGTTAAAGCTATGTAAAGTGGAGACTGTTTTGTTATGTTTTGAGCTATAAATCTTGGATCTATTGTGAGATTTGATGAGGGGTTTTGATGTATCTTGCTTGAGGGTGTTGCATGGTGTTGATTTATGGTTTTACAAAGTATTTTCTTACATGATTTCATCTCGATATTTCATGATTTTACACTAGCATTTCATACCCTCTAAGTGTTTGATAATGTCTGGATATGGTTTTTTGAGGAATTTAAGGTCCAAAGCATGAGATATGATATGATTGATATTATGATGATGAAATGAAATATAGGGCTTGATTACAAGATTTCATCACTAATCATTTCTAGCATTTATGACTATAATCTCTAAATGGGGCGGAGCAGGTTTGTATTTCAAAAATAAAACAAAAATACCACTAACCATAACGCAAGGAAACAATCAATTTTAGGAACAACTTAGAAATTGTGTTCCACATGGTTCGTCAACTTGATTACCCTAGATAACATAACTGCAATTGGTGATTTGCATGTAGTATGGTAACTTAGGTTCTTTCGACCCTCTTATGAAGGTGAAGGTCGAATTGGTGTTAGCCACCACCAAATGACAATAATAATGAAGGGAAGTAGATAATACATATAAAACCCCAATCATAGAAATGCAAGAAACCTAGGTCATCCCAATGTCAACTACCCATTATTTTTACTACCCCAAGTTGTGGGTGCTTAGCTACTCATGACTAAGGCAAAATATAAGAATGCAAATGATAGACATAATTGAGTGATTTACCAATACCAATGAAGAAAATAGGCATGACCAATTGCAAACCCACAAGCTTGATTGATCAACAATGAGTACAAGGCAAGGTTTCCAATCCCCAAAATGAGTTTTTCAAGAGAGAACAATAAACTACTCTAAAAAACTAAGAAAATCTTCAAAATGTAATTCTCAATAGTCTATTGGTTGAACTCCTTCTAAAAAACTAACTTAAACTATATATAGTATTTACAAACAACCCTAGAATTTACACAAAAAAGAAAGCTAGTAGTTCATAATTCATGCAGGCACGACTCATAGGATGATCTACGAGTCGTAGTCAGGGTCTCGTATCAGGTTCTTGGCATCTTGGAATAAACTAGTAAGACCCATAGGTACGAGTTGTTACTTGAGCTATGACTTATATGTTGGTCTCATAGTCTTGGTTTTCAGTTTTAGGTCCAATATCTTGGCTCTTAGATTCTTGCTATAAGTCCACCTAGACGAGTCGTAGTGTGACTTACAACTCGTATGATGGCTTTTAGGGGTGACCTCTAATTAGCAGATTTCTGAATTTTGGTCTCTGATTCTTGCTACGACACCACCTTATGACTTGTAGGGTGAGCCACGACTCATAGATGGGCTCGTAAAGCCTATGCTTAAGAAAAATCTGCAACGTTTTTTCAAAATCATGCCAACCTAACTTTTCTACAAGATTAACACAAAAACACATCAAAACACTAAAAAGTCGCTTTAAGAACTCACAAAATCCTTTGTTTTAGGCACCAAATGTGTTGTATTTTTACAGCATATCAACACCCTCAACTTAGAATTGTTGATTGTCCTCAAGCGATGACTCATTCTATGCAGACAAAGAGAAATACATAGCAGTTATACTAATGGCATATATATCAGCTCCTCTGATCTTGGCACCCAAGTTCTATTTTTAAAATAGGGTTGCAAAGTTATTGATCAAACAAGAACATAATGAGATACCTGACAATCCAACTATGATAAGCTAAGGAGCATCAATCATTCACAATCACTAGTATAGTCATATGCTACTCAAGTAGTGCAAATACCCTCACCGAAAAGAAGCCCCTCACACTTACTCAAAACATTTGGAATTCAAGGACTTAGGAAGCATTCTCACTCTCAATATTAAAATTCAATACATACTGACTAACACCATAGGCTTGCCTCTATACTCATCTTCTGGCTTGGTGATAAAGGGGAGTTGGAGCACATTAGGGCTTATACATACTGACTAACACCATAGGCTTGCCTCTATACTCATCTTCTGGCTTGGTGATAAAGTGGAGTTGGATCACATTAGGACTTATAAGCTTAAAACCAGGTTCAAGGTGCTTTGGTATGGTATTTTGAGCAAGTAGTGACTAAAAGCTATCCTTGAACTATGTTTACCAACCCTTTTTTCTTTCATAATCCAACCCATGGTATTTTGAGCAAGTAGTGACTAAAAGCTATCCTTGAACTATGTTTACCAACACTTTTTTCTTTCATAATCCAACCCATTTTTAATCACTCCACCCTTATTCTCTTATTTTGAACTTTTCTCGAATTCTTTCTTTCTCTTTTTCAACTGTACCTCGATTTGAGACTCATTTTTGGCTATTTTTTCTCAACCCAAGGCACTTTTCTTTTCTTTTTCTTGACTCAATTCATGCCTTTTCATTTCTTTCTTGATTTTCCAACTAACCATCTTATTATTATGACATTACCATAATAAGGGCCACCCTTAACTTAGGCTTTTAGCCTCAGGTGAAATACACAATATCTATGCCTCAAACCAGGGGCACTAACTACAGCCGCCCTCAACTTAGGCCTTTAGCCTGAATCAAGGTTCACATGTTCAAGGAATATCAGGGCCAATATCAAGGCATTTTATCAAACTAGGTTAAGCTAGCAAGGCATCAAGAAAGAATAGAACATGATAAGCTCAAAAGTTTGGAATAAGGGATTCACTCACTTATCTGGTGGGTCATTTAGGCTAAAAGTGGTTTCACTCAAAGAATAAAGGCATAAGATCAGTTCCATATCCACCACATCACCAAACCAACTTTAGAGTAAGAAGGCAAGTTTTGGGTCCATACAAGATGCATGAATGCAGCAAAATAAGCTCACAACACACATGACAATTGCATTTACAATCAAGTATAGACTCACAGGTCATGCTTTTAGTCTCAGCTTACCTTCACAATATCAAAACAAACATTGCCAGATACTCAAAAATGTATGAATGCATCAATAATCACAACCTCAAAAATTTTGAGGGTACCCAATTTTTTCTCAAAACATTAAAAACACATCTAAAAATTATGTATATTCCAATAGATAACACTACTATGAATTTACCCATTACCTAAATATGCCAGTTCAACAAAAAAGTAAACATCCACAAGGAAAAAGAAGCACGACAAGAAAACCTTGGGATAAAAAATAGGTGAAGTTATGGACTTGAGGCTACTCAGACTTCACCTTAATCCATAACTTCCATCACCCCACCAAAATGTGATATTTTTTCCTCAAAGTAAAATCACAAACTAAGACGAGAAAATGAAAACATAACATAGATATATAAACATTAAAAACTAACAATTAACAAAACTAATATCCAAAACCAAACATAAGAACATTCTCCAACAAAACCATCCAAAGACCAATAGAAAAATAATATTGTCTAACACAAGGACAAAATATCCATAAAGTAGAGTAAGAGTTGGGGTCAAAAGGGGTCAAACACCATGGTGCATCAAGCACTAGTGTCGGGATGATCTATGGGGTCCTAGGCTACCATTCCTCTGTAGCTGTATTGGAAGAACCCTTTTTAGGTGGTGTGTGTTGTGCTTGCTCTCTCTGAATAGCCGCCAAAAAAAGTAACTCTTGCACCACCTCCTCAGGTATGGCTCCTCCTCCT
The DNA here is from genome assembly GCA_000787875.1 of Solanum virginianum. Lineage (NCBI taxonomy): Eukaryota > Viridiplantae > Streptophyta > Magnoliopsida > Solanales > Solanaceae > Solanum > Solanum virginianum. The sequence goes on along the minus strand of DF362438.1, from coordinate 26,272 downwards.
ATCTCAACTTCTTTAGGGTCAGCTCTAGGTCATAACTCTGATCAGGAGGCCTCTTCCCATGGGTGTTCAGACGGTCGGTGAGTTAATCAAATGCTTTATCATCTACCTATGCTACCTCTATGGCTGGAACAGGGGCTGCCAATATCTATAACAAGTCAGCCTTGAACTTGGCCAACTCCTTTGTAACTACACTAGCGTCGGCAGGCCTATCTCCCTTAAGCCTCTTGTAGACTCTAGCCTCAAATACATTGACCGGGGCATCCACTGCTCGGACTCTCTCATCAACTAAATCTCAGGCAAATGCCCTCATCCTCTCCTTGGAGTCCCAAACAGTCTAATCAATCAATGGTCAGACCCATGCTAACAACTCCTGTAGCCTACCCTCTGCTATAGCCACCCTGCGTAATAAAGCCTGAAAAGCAATAGCAGAGAAAAGAGGGCCAACCTGTAAAGTAGCTGCCATTGGTGCTGGAGTGCTAGAGGATGGTGTAGACTCAATCTTGACCACTGGTGTAGGCTCTACAGAAGTTGGAGTAGTGCCAGTAATAGCTGGAGGTGACCCTGAAATCTAAGGCTCTACCGAAAATGGCTCTAGAATAGCTGGAGGAGCTACTCGAGGTAAGGCCATCGAATTCTAATTAGCCTTTATCAGGCTGGGATCTATAGTGTGTGTGGCCTCTACATGAGGGTCCTGGTACGGATCAATAGAAACACCTGCTGCACCGCATAATAGATGGATTGGAACTGGAAATGGCAGTGAGGTATTCGTCCTAACTGCAGCCTCATGAATCTGCTTCAAAATTATTCGGGCCCAATCTATAGCATAGCCAGCTAGAATACTGGCCAACAATATGGCTCTCTCAAGGGTGATCATGTTATCCATGAAGGTTGGCCTAATACGATGTAGGATAATGGACCACCAAAACATAGCCCAAAATGAGAGGTAGGCTTTAACTATAAGATTTGCGTAGTTTGTGACCCATGTAGGCTCAACCCCCACTTTGAAGATTTGACTAGCTATCAACCGTAGCAACTCAGTCCTGGCCCCAATGACCTTCCCAATCACCGCTCTCCTCACTTTATCAAAATGGTTATCGTACTCTGCGGTAGACTGAGGAACTTTATAAGTGCCCAAACTGCACTTGTCGGATTGCCTCCTCCGAGATATTAAATTTTCTCCTCTAAACTGTCACCACCCGTAGCCCCGGCTCCTCTATTGGCTTCTTATTCTTTGGCAGCTCCCGTCAGAATATAGTAAGATGTGACACATAGAACTCACTGACTATGTAAGGGGCATATTTGCCCAGCTGTAATGTGGTCCACTATAGTCTGTACTCATCTAATCCGGGTACTTTATCTAAGCCTAAGGCATCCAACCGAGACTCCTCATAAAATTGGTGGACCAGCTTGCCTTGCCTCTTAGGCTCCAATCCTGGTCATATATTTCTTTCATCCAAAGGATACACCATCTGCGGTTGGCTAGGGGCTAGGACTGGAATTTTCTCCTACTGAAAAGTGCTCTCCGACTTTGACTCTAAACCTGAGTGTGAGGGGGTTATCTGTGTCAAGCTGCTATCTGATCCATCCTCGTTGCCATGTTGTTCCTTCTCTACAGACTAGAAGGAACTACTAACTTCCATGGGCGTTTGTGCTACAAGTGCCCGAGTCTGGGGTCTATTGGCCTCTGGGTCTACCCTGACTCTGTGGACTTCCACAGAGCCCTCAGATTGCTTAGTCTCATAGGATTCATCCATCAAACTATGTTGGAGAGTTTGAATAGCCCATTTGTCTTTTGGAGACATTTTATCTACAACCAAACCACAAAGCAACATGTAAGTTCAAGATGTTTGATCCATTAAAACATATAACAAAGAACAAGAAAACAAAGACAAATCAAAAAATAAATATTCACTGATGCAACTGCAGGTTTGCAGATACAAGTGCAGTTACAACTCGTAGGGTGACTTACGAGTCGTATACCACCCTCATAGAACTAATATGCCTTCAAATATGTTTTTTGATCTGGGATATGACACAGTTATGACTTATAAGGTGACCTACGAATCATAGTGTTGGTTCGTAACCATGTTCAGAAACATTGTTCAAAATCCAGGTAAGCTTACGAAACCCTTAATACGAGTCGTAGCAGGTACTACTAGTCGTATGTGTGTCTCGTATGAGAAATTTGAAGGAACCACATATGACTGATGCTTGCTACAAGGGATCCTTATGACTCGTAGAGGAACCTACGAGTCATAGGAGTGCCTCGTAGCAAGAAACAGAAAGCATCAGTGGTGCCTAAAATATTTCCACACTAAGCACAAATTAAACACAGTTTATACCAAGCTGGGACATAAGAGCAATGTAGAATTCATGGCAAATAAGCAATTCTATACTAATCATCATAAATTCAAAATAATCCTCATCCCTAAGAGTCAAAACTAATTCAACGCTACGTCAAGCACACCAAAAACACTATATTTTCTAAACTCTTACTTGACAACCATAAAACATTCTAAGGGATGAAATTCCCATACATATCAATTTAATCATACCCCATAAGTTAAAGCATAAGCATCACACCCATATCTCCTAAATTTCAACTCTGACGACCAATAAGACCATACACGGGCAACAATCACACAATACATCTCATGAATCATGAATTTTGCATTAATCATCACCCATCCAAGAATTTTAACACAATTAGGTTCACAACTAACTATTCAAAGCCTAAAAACCCTAGATTACAAGTCTAGTTCAATAATCACTATATGACATGATTTAACAAGATTAAACAAAGCAAATTCTTATAAAGGTAACAAACTCACCATAAGAGATTTCAAAATTTAACCATGGACCTTACCGATCGATTGGAGAAGTAAACCAAAGTGAAGAAAATCAAAAATCATGCCAAAACTCTAGAATTAGTGCCTTCGCCAGAATCTTTGCCAATAAATGACATAGGTAGCCAGAATTTTGATCGAAAAAATGATGTGGGTGAGAAGAGGTGTTTTCTATCACTTTGAAGTGTTTATGATCGATAATAGGGATCAAATATTATTTTTACCCCTTATATAAGCAAACCGGGCTAAATTTTTAAGAATCTGCAGGTCGGGGCTATGAGACCCCAACTATGAGTCATAGCCTGTCCTACTACTCGTATATCCTGGTCTTGTAGCTGACCCAACACTTATAAAAATTTAGGAATAATACTTAGGCACTACGAACCCCATTTATGACTCGTAAGGGACCCTACAAATTGTAAGGTTGGTTCGTAGTGTATGTGCCAACTTCTTATACTCACTGATTCTCTCTATAAGGCATGACTACGAGTCATAGCGAGGACTACGACTTGTAGGCCTGATCGTAGAGGCTGCTCCAAGTGCCACTTTTCAAATCTTCAGTACTTCAATTTTCACCTGTAAACCAAATCTTAAAACACAACAATTCCAAAAATATTACAACTGCACCAATGTCTTTCATTCATAAAAACAAACTCACACCTTCTACCTAAGAATCTCAACTATAAAAAAACACTTAAAATAAGCCAACAATTATAAAAAATGCTTGGGTTTCCTCCCAAGAAGCACTTTGTTTAACGTCATGGCTCAACTTTATCACCATCCTTCATAAACTATCACTGAGGGTCTACACCTCACTCATGCACTCATCTGGGTGTTTCATGGATTGACAAATATCGAACATGACCTCTGCATCATTAACCATAAACCGTAATTAACTTGAATCCATATCCACTAGGACTCTCCCAGTGGCCACAAATGGTCTCCCAAAATGATGGGCACCTCAAAATCAACTTCGTAGTTAAGGATCACAAAATCTGTAGGAAAGATGAATTTATCTACTTTAATAAGCACATCCAAAAGGATTTCCTCTAGCTTTTTAATAGTTCAATCTGCCATAAGCAGCCTCATTCTTATCGACGTAGGAGTACCAAGGCCAATCTTTTTGAATACCGCAAGAGGCATTAGATTGATATTCGCTTCTAAGTCACACAATGCTCTTGCAAACTCAACATCACCAATGGTACAGGGGATGGTGAATGCACCGGGGTCCTCTCACTTTTGAGCAAGGCATTTGGTCATAATCGCACCATATTGTTGGAGTTCTTGCAAGAACTCTTGGCTCAATATGCATTTCTTGGTGACCAAATCCTTCATATATATGGCATACCCGAGCATTTTCTCCAAAGCTTCTAGAAGGGGAATGTTAATGGATAGTTGCTTCAATATTGAGAGAAAATGTTTAAATTTACCCTCATCTTCCTTTCTTTTAAGCCTTTGAAGGAAAGGAGGAGGAGGTTTGGGAATTGATTTCAATTTCTCATGCTCTCTTATCTCTTCTTATTGCATACCAATAACCTTCAGATCTTCTCTCAACCAAGACATCACCACCAAAGCCCTTCTCATCAACTTCATCCATAATTTCTGGCATAGGGGCATCTACGGTGCTCTTGCTACTCCTATTTATCACCGTCATGCAATGCCCTTCATTCTTTGTGTTTTGAACCATATTTCTTGGTAGGGTACCCTTTTGGCGCTAATTCAATTGTGAAGAAACTCGTCCGAATTATTGCTCTAGTTGGTTAATTGCCACAGAATGAGACTCTATTTTCTGGCTAATACTTGAAATATCCACTTTCATTCCCTTTAAAGTCTCATCTTGATGGTCTGCTCAATTCAACAATTTTTTGAACATTTCTTCAATCCTTGAGTTGCTGGATTCGGCATCAAGATTGTGTGATGGCACATAACGACCATTCCTATTGCCCTTTCTTCTCCCCCATCTTGTCTGGCACTCTCTCTCTCTCATAGTATCCACCTCGACTATCTCTATACATCTCATCACGGGTGATGTGCCGACCTTGATTCCTAAAACCTTGCCTCCAATAATCCAAATTAGACACTTGGGGGTTGTTCCAGAAACCCGCCACTTGGTTGCTTACAAAACATGCATCCTCATCAAAGAATGGATCATCATATGTAGGGACATTCGGAGGATTGTGCATGACTACCTTGACACTTGCCTGATTTTGCTTTAAAACCAAGTCCATACTTATATGAAGCTGAGTAGGTTTCTCCATGATCTCTTCATTTACCTTTGCTTGCTCATTATTTGTGTTAACTTTACAATAGGGTTTTATCACACCTCACTCTCGTTGTCCCGATGCTCGAGTTGTTTTGAAAAATTGATCTATTCTTGTGATTATCAATGCAAAAGGTTGGTCTAATAACATGCCTCCCATAATCGTGTCAATGCAAGCTTGACTATTCTCACCAAGTGCCCGATTGTCTAAGTCACTTCGTTTCTTTTTATCCAAGGCACTTCTTTTTTGTCCAAGTTGCTTTTATTTTTGTCTAACTCATTTCCTTTTTTCTGTGTGAATTTCAGAAATATCCCCATTCATAGGTCCAAGATCTATATCTTGAATTGAAAGGTCCAAATGATCAACTCTGCAATTAGTTATTCGAATCAATAGGTCTTCAAATTGTTCATTTGAAAAAATTGAAACCCTTCTTAGGAAATCCTTTGATAATCCGAATTCCTATTTCTTAATGATATTCCACGATTAAGACAATTGGCTGAATCCCGTGAAACCATTTCATAGAAGTTTATTGATATCTTCTTTTTAAAAAGCAAATCGACTTCGATTCTTGAATAATCCACATCACTTCTTCTTCTATTGGAACACAAGATTCCCCTTTTCTATGGAAAAGTCCCGTATCAATAATTTGGATTTTTTGTATGGACAATTTCTCAATATCTTGTTTATTTGAAACAAAATATTTTCTTTGTACGCTGGTAAAAAAACATATTTTTTGGGGGAGAGATACTATTTCACCAATCGAGTCACAAGTATCTAACATATTCATACCTAACGATTTTCCACAAAGTGGTGATGAAATGTATAACTTATACAAATCTTTCCATTTTCCAAGTTGATCCGATCCATCCGTTCATAGATCCATTTACTCGATCGCAGATATTTTTGGAACACCTCTAACAGAGGGACAAATAGTAAATATTGAAAGAACTTATTGTCAACCTCTTTCAGATATGAATCTATCTGATTC
>DF362438.1:0-13518 GCA_000787875.1 Solanum virginianum | reverse complement strand
GAAATCAAGTAGCCTTACATACCTCATTGTATGACCTCGCTATTACCTCGACATAACCTTCCCTTCCTCAAAATATTTATCTACAGTATAGTAGGTGATAAAACTAGCATTAGCAGCCAATAGATACATCTTGGCAGCCTAATCTCATAAAAAACATAACAAACGGGCAGCAAGCGTATAATTATAAACCCGAGCGTATTCTTTCAACCTTTTCGCCCCTAATCATATTTTCTAATACATATTCTCATATACATATCATGCGCAGCCTGTTTTAGTACCATAACAGTCTTACAATAGCCCATAAAGCACAATATATAACAATTCTACACAACATACAAATAGGCAGCATAACGTTATATCCCTTCACTACATTTCAACGTCGACAATTCCAAACCTGTTCCAACTTTGACCAAATAGTACCCACCATATATACACATAAAACCAGTCCTAAAAAGTTCAAAAACATTCCTTAAAATATGTGTAGGATGTGCCCACCATATATACACATAAAACTAGTCCTAAAATAGTTCAAACAAAGTCCTCAAAATAGGTGTAGGATGTGAGACCATAGTCCTCAATCAATCAGCTCACAATTTCTACAAACAACACACTTAGGATAACATGTTAAACCTCGATTGTTTACGTATAACCAAACAATGCAAAAACCTTTATACATCATTACAAAACTCAAACAAATTAAGAAAAGCAGCCTTATTTTATAATCAAGCAAACCAAGAAGAGAAAATCTCCCAAGTAAACAAGAAAAATATACAACAACCCTTGGAACACATGCTGTCCAAAGGTTTCAGAATATACCTAACCAACATAGTCTCTTATTTTTCATAAAAAATCATACTAAACATATAAGTAAATTTACTTACCATTACCTTCAAGGTGTAGGCCTTCTCCAAGAACCTTAAAAGTCTCCTTGTAGCTTCTTTGCAAGGTTAAGAAAGTGTAAAGAGAAAGCTTGTGAAAGCTAGTTTTTTTTTCAAGTTAAGAATGACTTAAAGGTACTAATTGTAAGCCTTTTTAAAGGAACCTTTGGCTGACATTCTTATGTGGTTTAAGCCTCATATTATCAAGGTGGTGATGCAGTAGCTTGGCCTTTCAATTGGGCCTAATTGGGTTTCCAAGTTGATAGGCCTTGGCTGCCCATTTTCGTAATTTCTCTTCACTTAGTTTAGGCCCAAATAGTCAAGTGGGTTGTGATATACTTGGACCCTTTTTATATTCTTCTTGAGCTGAAAATATAGTCCATTTATGATGCTAAAACACAAGCTAAAGTTACACCCTTAACACGGACTTTATCCATAATTAGACTTGGACAGATTTGACGTCGGGCCTCGTCTCTGTCTAGCTAGCAAATTTAAGCTAAGCAAGTAGGTGACTCACATACTAGCTTCATATGTCCTACAAGCACCTCACTTCTGTCACTTCATTTAAGGTTGTGATCTCGTGAATTTGACTTAAAACTTGTATACACTCGATCCTCTTAGGCAGTAGATGCACATATCGCCCTCTAATATAAAATTTAAGCACTTTTAAAAATTAATGCTAATTTGAAAAGCCATATCATGTTTCATTTGTATAATACTAGTACATGTAAGATGTGGGGTGTTACACGGATCTTGCCACATTTTCTTGGACAATCTACCTTCTTATGCCCAAGCTCCCCACAACTAAAATATGCATTAGAATCTTTCAAACATGGGCTTTTATGACCCTTCCCACATGTAGGACAAACATCAATGGGAGCCACAACACCAACACCTTGAGGCCTAGGGAGGTCATTGGCAAACCCCCTATTAGTATCAGAGTGAGACACTTGGCCTTGATGGAACCGTCCACCCCTTTGGAACTTACCCCAAGACGGGCCCTCTTGACCTCATGCCCCTTCTCTTTCTCAATTTCTCCTCCTCCATTTGCTCGGCATAGGTCATCAACTGAGATAAGTCCATGTCACTTATTAGCATGGCAGATCGATATTCTTCACTTACCAAGTGGGAGAACCCCATCACAAACTTGTTCATCCTAGATCTAGGATTGGACACCAAATGAGGAGCATACTTTGAAAATTGATTAAACTTAAGGGTGATATGTTGTCAAAATAAAACACATTTAATGCCCTAAATAAGGAATTTTGTGAGTTCTTAATGCGACTTTTTATTGTTTTTATGAGTTTTTGTATTGTTCTTGCAGAAAAGTTAGGTTGGGATGGTTTTGAAGAAAGGTTACAGGTTTTCCTAAATTATAGGACATACGAGCTCACCTACGAGTCATAGCCCAAGATATAAGTCATAGGATGGGTTGTAGCTAGAAATAGAGACCAAAAATCAAAAATCTGCTAAGTGAAGGTCACTTATATGAGGTCACCCTATGAGTCATAAGTCTGACTATAACTCGTATAGATGGACTCATAGCAGGAATTAGAGAGCCAAAATATTAAACCAAAAACTGAAGGCTTAGACTATGAGGGGAGCATACGAGTCGTAGCCCAAGCAATGACCCATACTAGTTGAGTCCAAGATGCTAAGAACCTGATATGAGACCCTGACTATGACTCGTAGGTCACCCTATAAGTCATACCTGCAAGATATACCAGCTATCAGCTGTCTTTTTTATGTTATTTTTAGGGTTTGTATGTAAACACTATAGATACATTAAGTTAGGATTTTATTAGGAAGAGCCCAGATTTTAGAAGATAGAATTTGCCTTTGAATATTCCCTCAAGCATATTTTAGGGATTTAGATTAGTTTATTATTCTCTCTTGAGAAACACATTTTGGGGATTGCAAATATTCCTTTGTACTCATTGTTGATCAATCAAGCTTTTAGGTTTGCAATTTCTGGTGCCTACATTGCTCAGTGTTTTTGGTAAAACTTTTATTTATGTCTTGTATTTGCATTTTTTCTTGTTTTCCCTTAGCCATGAGTAGCTAAGTACCTACAACTTGGGGTTGTGGGAATCATGGGTAAACTTGAAATAGCCTAGGCTTATTGTATTTCTATGATTGGGGTTTACATGTATTGTCTATTTCCCTTCATTATGATTGTCGTTTGGTGGTGGCTAACACCAAACCCCGCCTACTATCACTAGCCCAACCAAGGTAGTGATGAATAGAAAAATGGAAGTAGATGACAAGATTCGATTGATGTGTTCTCATCAAATCGACCAAAATTGACCAAGGTGAGGTTGACTGAGATAATTAGTAAAGGTTAGTTGGCATGCCATGGTGGCCGACCAAGCGCCATGGTGAAATTTGACCTTTACCTTCACAATAGGGCTGGAAGAACCTAAGTTACCATCCTACATACGAATTTCCAATTATAGTTATGTTATCTAGGGTAATTGAGTCAACAAACCATGGTGAACATAATTCCCAAGTTGCCCCTAAAATTGAGTGTCTTCTCGCATCATAATTTAGTGTTTATTTTACTTTGTTTTTGAATCACAAACACCCCCCCCCCATTTAGAGATTTCAGTTATTTATGCTTCAAATGATTAGTAATGGATCCTGGTAGTCAAGCCTCATATTCCCTGTGGATTCGATCCTAACTTTTGATTAGGTTAATTGCTGACAGCGATCGCTTTCTTATTGGAGCATGAACATCATCAAAAATTATGGCACTGTTGCCAAGGATCAAACTCGGGTCACCTATGTGACAGGTGGGAATACTTACCACTATATGGTTCCTTGACCAACCTTTTATATTGATAGCTGCAAGGATGGAGCAAGTGGTCAAAACAAATAGAGCATCGGGTCAATGAGAGCGAGGTGCAATGAAACCTTCTTATGCGCTCAATACAAATAATGAGCAAGCAAAGGTAAACGAAGAGATCATAGAGCAACTTGCTCAAATGCTCATAAGCATGGACTTGGTTTTAAAGCAAAACCAAACAAGTGTCAAGGCAGTCACCTACTAACCTCCAAAGGCTCCTATCTATGACGATCCATTCTTTAGTGAAGATGCATATTTTGTAAGGAACCGAGCAGCGGGTTTTTGGAACAACCCCCAAAGGTCCAATTCAGACTATTAGGGGCAAGGCTCCAGGAATCAAGGTCGAAACTTCAATTGTGATAGGGTGTATAAAGATAATCAGGGCAGATACTATGAGAGAGAGTGTGTGTGTTAGATGCCGAATAAAGAAGAAGAGAGGGCTATAGGAATGGTCCTTATGTGCCATCTCACACCCATAAGGCTAGGTCAAGTAACTCCAGGATCAAAGAGATGTTTGAAAAGTTGTTGAAGAGGGACGACCACTAAGATGAGACTTTAAAGGGAATGAAAGCGGATATTTCAAGTATTAATCAAAAATTAGAGTCTCACTCGATGGTGATTAAGCAACTTGAACAACAATTTGGACAAGTTTCTTTGCAATTGAACAAAAGCCAAAAGGGCACCTTACTAAGCAATACAGTTCAAAATCCTAAAAATGAAGGGCATTGCAACGTGGTCATGACACGGAGTGGCAAAAGCATCGTAGATCCCCCTATGCTAATAATTATGGATGAAGTTGATAAGAAGGGTCTTGGTGGCGAAGTCATAGTTGAGGGAGGAGATCCAAAGGTTGTTGGGATGCAACAAAAAGAGGTAAGGGAGCACGAAAAATTTAAAGCAATTCCAAAACACCCTCCTCCTTTCCCTCAAAGGCTTAAGAAAAAAAAGGAGGGTAAATTCAAACACTTCCTCTTAATGTTGAAGTAACTCTCCATAAACATTACCCATCTAGATGTTTTGGAGAAGATACCAGGGTTTGCCAAGTATATAAAGGATTTGGTGACCAAGAAGGCACATTTTGAGCTAAGAGTTCTCAGAAGTACTCCAATAATGTAGTGCAATTATGACCAAATGTCTTGTTCAGAAATAAGAGGACCCTAGTGCATTCACCATTCCTTGCACCATTGGTGATGTTGAGTTAGTAAGAGCATTGTGTGACCTAGGAAAGAGCATCAATGTAATGCCTCATGCTATGTTCAAAAAGCTTGGCCTTGGCACTCCCACCTTGACAAGAATGAGGTTGCTCATGGTGGATTGAACCATTAAAAAGCCAGAGGGAATCCTTTCAGATATGCTTGTTAAAGTTGATAAATACATCTTTCCCATAGATTTTGTGATCCTTGATTGCGAAATTAATTTTGAGGTGCCCATCATCTTGGGGAGATCATTTCTGGCCACTAGGAGAGCCCTGGTGGATATGGATTTGGATCAACTGCAGTTTAGTGTTAATGACCTTTACCAATATATGAAGTATTCAGATGTATTCAAGAGTGAGGTATGAACCCTTAATGATAGTTTATGAAGGTTGATGACAAAGTCGAGCCGCGATGTTAAACAATGTGCTTCTTGGGAGGCAATCCAAGTATCTTTGATAAATGTTTTTCTATTTTAAGTATATTTAGTTATTGAGAGCCTAGGTAGTTAAGTGGTTGATTGTCTTAAGTTAGAAGACATTGATATAGTTGTAATATTTTGGGAATTATTGTGTTTTGAGATTTGGTTTGTAGGTGAGAATTGAAGAACTGAAAAAGTAAGCAAATGGCACTTGGAGCAGCTCCTGCGAGCAGGCCTATGAGTCGTAGTCACCACTATGACTTATAGTCATGCCTCATAGAGGGAATTAGTGAGTATAAGAAGTTGGCACATACACTACGAACCAACCTTACGATTCTTAGAGTCCTCTACGAGTCGTAAGAGGGGTTTGTAGTGCCCAGGTATGATCCTTAAATTTTTGCAAGTGTTAGGTCTATTACAAGACTGGACCTACCCTATGACTCGTAGTTAGGGTTTCATAGTCTTGATCTACAATTTAAAAAAAATCTAACCTGGTTTCATTTAAAAGGGGGTCAAAATAAAATTTGACCCCCAAAATTCATTTCCCAATCCCTAAAGCAACGAAAAACCCCTAATTATTGTCCCAATCATTTTTTTGATCAAAACCCTAGCCACTCATGTCATTTTTCATCCAAGATTCTAGCAAGGACACTTTTTCCTAGGTTTCAGCTTGTTTTTCCATCTACAATACATTGGTTCAATTCTTCTACCATTTGATAAGTTTCTTGGTTAATCTTAATGCACTATGGTGGTGAGTTATGCTATAGATGATTGCGTATGTGTTTAACCATGAATTTTCAAGAACATTTGATGATATTTTGATATAAACTTAAAAACCTAGGGTTGGTGTGCTTTGAAGGATTTTGTGATGAATTGAACCTTGTTTGAAATTTTAGAGTGGGTGGTTGTAATTATGTAAATTCTTAATCCCTTGAGTGTAGTGCTTATATGTTGCCTAAGCATTGAGCAAATTATTTTTGGAATGGGAATTTGGTTAGTGTGGGTGTGTTTTATATGCCTTAGATTGTTGAACTTGATTAAAATCATCTGAATGGCACCTGCACCTCAGTGACATGGTTTGGTTGATAAAAAGTGCTAGTTTAGATAGGAAAGTGCTCTAAGTTTTGTTTGATATGAGTTAGAATTACCTTCAATTCTTAGGGATATTGGTTGCTTTAGCTTTTTGATTTCATTTTGGGACTACCTATGTATCATTATATCGTATTTCTCCTTTAAGTGTAGTTTCCTAAGTTTATGTGTCTTGTTTGAGCTTGTTGTGGGAACGTGTTAGACACTACTGGTGTCTCCTGTTTTCAGCTATGAGGCCCTCCTATGACTCATAGGCTCCCCTATGAGTCATAGTGGTCCCTCGTAGAAAACATCAGTCACCTATGGTTTCTTTATATTTATCATACAAGACCCACCTATGACTCGTAATGCCCATTACGACTCATATTGAGGGTCTCATAATCCTGGCTAAGTATTTAAAAATATCTCTGGAAATGGGTACAAGGCCAGACTATGACTCATACGCTCCACTATGAGTCATCATTGCTCCTCATATGTGAGTTTAGATTTTATTTTTTTCTAGAAGTTTTGTTACTACGAGGCCAGTGTACAACTCATAGGTCATCCTACGAGTCATAACTATACTCGTACCTGCAGACCTACAATTGCATCAGAGATTTTTGTCTTCTATTTTATTTTGTTTCTATTCTTAAGTATTTGCATTTCTTGTTCTCTGTTATGATCAAACATCTTGATACTCACATAGGTCATGGTTGTTTGCAGATACAATGCCTCCAAAGGACAAACAAGCAATCCAATCCTTTCATCAAAGATTGATTGACGAATCTTCTTAGGCTGAGAGATCTGAGGGATCTTTAGAAGTTCATAGGGTTAGAATAGACCCCGAAGCTAATAGATCTCAGACCCAGACACTTGCAGCACAGACTCCCATGAAAGTTAGCAGTTTCTCCTAATCTGAAGAGGAGGAACAATAGGGTAATCGAGACGGGTCTGATAGCAGCCTACCACAGATGAGCCCCACACACTCAGGGTCAGAGTTAGAGTCTGAGAGCACCTCGTAGACCCAGCAGAAAGATGTCTAGTCCCAATCTCCAGCCGACCGTAGATGGTGTGTCCCAGGGATGAAGGAGATATACGACCAGGGTTTAGAGCCCAAGGGACAGGGCAAACCAGTACAACAATTTCCTGAAGAGTCTAGACTGAAAATCTCAGGGTTGGATAAGGTGCAAGGATTGAATGAAGAGTTAGACAGACACGGGCTATGATGGATTATGCAGTAGCTAGGCAAGTATGGCTCTTTCATAGTCCGTGAGTTTTATGCGGTATATCTTGCTACACTCCACCAGGGGTTACCAAAAAACAAAAAGCCAATCGAGCAGCCGAGGTTACGAGTGGTGTCAGTCTGGGGTAGGAGAGTTCCTATTTTAGAGGAGACCATTCAACTGATCCAGTTTGGGCCCACTTATAGAGTGACTCAGTCTACCGCAAACTACGATGGGTGCATTGCTAAAATAAGGAGAGCGGTGATCGAGAAGAACATCAGGGCCAGGACAAAGTTTCTATGATGGATTGCTAGCAAGATTTGTATGGAGGACTTCAAGCCGACATGGGTTACAAACCATGCAGATCCTATTGTGAAGGCTCACCTCTCTTTTCGGGCCAAGTCTTGGTGGTCCATTATCCGTTGGCGTATCCGGCCCATGTTCATGGATAATGTAATCACTTTAGAGTGGGTTATATTATTAGCAAGCATCTTAGCTGGTTATGAGATAGACTGGGCCTAGATTATCTAAGATCAAATCCACGAGGTAGCCATCCAGACGAACACCTCACTTTCATTTCTTATTTTGATTCATCGTTTGTCCAGTGCAAAGGGTGTTCCTATTGACACCCACAGGGACCAGCACTAGAGGCTGCACGCACCATGGATCCTAGCCTAATAAAGGCTAATGAGAACCCGATAGCCTTACCATGAGCAACTCCTACTATTCCAGAGCTATTCCTAGTAGAGCCTCTAACTCAGAGTGCACCTCCAACTGCTACTAACACTATTCCAGCTACTACAAAGCCCACGATAGATGTGGAGATCTAGTCCACACCATCCTCCAGTACTCCAGTAGTAGCAACAACTACATTACAAGTTGATTCTCTTACTTCTGCTATTTTTTTCAGGCAGTATTACATAGGGTGGCTACAGCGGTTTCCAGTCTTTAGGATCTATCTGTACGGGTTGGACTTTGGGTTAACTAGACTCTACAGGACTCAAAAGAAAGGATGAAGGCATTCACTTGCAATCTAGTACATGAGAGAGTTAGAGTGGTGGATGTTTGGGTAGATTATTTCGAGGCAAGAGTCTAACGGAGACTTGAGGGAGCTCAGCCTACTGACACTAGTGCGGTGATTGAGGAGTTGGCCAAGTTTAAGGCCAACCTATTGCATATGTTGGCAGCCCCAATTGCAATCCCATAGGTAGCACTAGCTAGTGATGAGGCATTCGATTGGCTAGCCAACTGTCTGGATGTCCGTGGGAAGAGGCCCCTTGAGCATGATGATGATCCAGAGCCGGCTCAAAAAGGCCAAGACCAGAGGAGGAGCCCATACCCGAGGAGGTGGTGTAAGAGTCACTATTATTCATGACTATTAAGAGAGATCAGACATAGCACACCCCACATGGAGAGGGTAGCTCAGGTACTGCTACTGAGGAGATAGAGCCACAGGACCCCACAGACCAGCCAAAGACCTGTGCTTGATGCACCATATTGTTTGACTTCTTTTGACCCCTGTTCTTATTTTATCAGTTTGGATACTTTAGATTAAGGTGAAGTCTGAGTAACCTCGAGTCCATAACTTCCCCTATTTTTGAAGCCAAGATTTTCTTGTCGTCATTCTTTTTCCTTATGGATGTTTACTTTTCCATTGAATCGGCATGTTTAGGTAGTATAGATACTGTGTAAATTCATAGTAGTATTATCTATGGGTATATACATAATCTTTAGATCTGTTTTAAAGTTTTGATGAAAAATTGGGTACCCTCAAAATTCTTAAGATTGTGGTTGTTGATGCATTCACATATTTTTGAGTATCTGGCAATGTTTGTTCTGATATTGCGAAGGTAAGTTGAGGCTGAAAGTATGAACTATGAGTCTACAGTTGATTGTGAATGCAATGCCATGTGTGTTGTAAGCTTACTTTGCTAAAAACATGACCTGTGAGTCTATACTTGATTGTGGATGCAATGCCATGTGTGTTGTGAGCTTACTTTGCTGCATTTATACATCTTATTTGGACTCAGAACTTGCCTTAGTACTGTAAGATTGATTTGGTGATATGGTTAATATGGAAAGGATCTTAGGCCTTTGTTCTTTGAGTGAACCCACTTTTAGTCTAAATGACCCACCAAATGAGTGAGTGAATCCCTTGTTCCAAATTTTTGACCTTCTCATGTACTCATTCTTTCTTGACACCTTGCTATCTTAACCTTGTTTGATGAAGTACCTTGATATTGGCCCTAGTATATCCTTGGACATATGAACCTTAATTGAGGCTAAAACCCTAAGTTGAGGGTGCCTACAGATTGTGGCCCTGGTGTGAGGAATAGATATTATTTACTTCACCTCAGGCTAAAAGCCTAAGTTGATAGTGGCCCTTATTGTGGTAAAGTAATGACAATGAGGTGGTTAGTTGGAAAATAAAGAAAGAAATGAAAAAACATGAGCCGAGTGAAGAAAAAGAAAAGAAAAATACCTTGAATTGAGAAAAAGTAGTAACAAATTGAGTTCAGAAATAAGGCACAGCTGAAAATAGAAAGAAAGAACTCGAGAAAAGTTTGAAACATGAGAATAAGGATGGATTTAATGAAAATGGTTAGGTTATGAAAGCAAAACGTGTTGGTAAACATGGTTCAAGGATAGCTTTTAGTCACTACTTGCCTAAAATGCCATACCAAATCCCCTGAACCTATGTTATAAGCCCATAAGTCTTAAAGTGATCCAAATCCACTTTATCACCAAGCTAGAAGATGATTACGGAGGCAAGCCTATGGTGTTAGTCAGAATGTAAGAATTTTAATTGTGAGAGTGATAATGCTTCCTCAGTCCCTGAATTCTAAATGCTTTTTGAGTGAGTATGAGGGACCTCTTTCCAGTAAGGGCATTTACACTACTTTAGTAGCATATGACTATATCAATGATTGTGAAAGTTGATGTTCCTTAGCTTGTCATAGTTGGATTGCTAGGTATCTCATTATGTTCTGGTTTAGCTTAATAACCTTATGATCATGTTTTGCAAATGGTAGTTGGGTACCTGAATCAAAGGAGTTTTTATATATGCCTTTAGTGTAGCTACTATGTATTTCTCATTGTCTGCTTAGATTGAGTCGTCGCTTGGGGACAATCTACAATTCTAAGTTGAAGGTGTTGATATGTTATCAAAATAAAGTACATTTGATGCCCAAAACAAGGGATTTTATGAGCTCTTAATGCGACTTTTTATGGTTTTTCTGTGTTTTCGTGTTGTTTTTGTAGAAAAGTTAGGTTGGCATGATTTTGAAGAAAAGTTGCAGATTTTGATTAATCATAGGATATACGAGCTCACCTATGTGTCATAGCCTATGCTATGAGTTATAGGGTGTATCATAGTAAGAAACAGAAACCAAAAATTAAAAATCTGCTAAGTGGAGGTCACCCCTATGAGGTCACCATAAGAGTCATAAGTCTCACTACGACTCGTATAGGTCGACTTGTAGCAGGAGTCAGGGAGCCAAAATGTTGGACTAAAACTGAAGCCCTAGACTACAAGAGGAGCATATAAGTCATAGCCCAAGCAACGACTCATACCAGTGGGTCATGCAAGTTGAGTCCAAGATGCTAAGAACCTAATATGAGACCCCGACTACGACTTGTAGGTGACCTAATGAGTCATACCTGCAAGACATACCAACTGCCAACTATCTTTTTTGTGTTATTTTTAGGGTTTGTATGTAAACACTATAGATACATTAATTTAGGGTTTTATTAAGAAGAGCCCAGATTATAGAAGATAGTATTTGCTTTTGAATATTCACTCAAGAATATTTTAGGGTTTTAGATTAGTTTATTATTCTCTCTTGAAAAACCCATTTTGGGGATTACAAATCTTGGTTTATGCTCATTGTTGATCAATCAAGCTTTTGGGTTTGCAATTTGTAGTGCCTACACTCCTCAGTGTTTTTGGTAAAACTTTCATTTATGTCTTGTATTTGCATTTTTGCTTGTTTGGCCTTAGCCATGAGTAGCTAAACACCCACAACTTGGGGTTGTGGGTATCATGGATAGTTGAGTTGAAATAACCAAGGTTTATTGTATGTCTACAATTGGGGTTTTCATGTATTATCTATTTCTCTTCATTATGATGGTCGTTTGGTGGTGGCCAACACCAAACCCCATATATTATCACTAGCCTGACCAAGGTAGTGACGAATAGGAAAAGGGAAGTAGATGACAGGATTTGATTGATGTGTTCTCATCTAATCAAGAAAACTTGACGAAGAGGAGGTTGACTAGGACAATTAGCAATGGCTAACTGGCACGCCATGATGGCCGAACAAGCGCCATGGTGAAATTCGACCTTCACCTTCATAAAAGGGCTAGAAAAATATAAGTTACCATCCTGCATGCAAATTTCTGATTGTAGTTATGTTACCTAGGGTAATTGAGTCAACGAACCACGGTGAACACAATTCCTAAGTTGCCCCTAAAATTGAGTGTCTTCTCGCATCATAGTTTAGTGTTTATTTTACTTGGTTTTTGAATCATAAAAAAAACCCCTATTTAGAGATTTTAGTTATTTATGCTTGAAATTATTAGTAGTGGATCCTTATAGTCAACTCCCGTTTTCCCTATGGATTGGACCCTAACCTTTGGTTAAGTTAATTGCTAACAGCGACCGCTTTCTTATTTGAGCGTGAACATCATCAAAGGGTATACTCACTCACACTCATAGCACCTTGTTTCAAGTTCATAAACGCCACTAACTTTTCTTCCCTAAGTTCAAGAGGGAAAAACCAACTAAGGAAGGTCGATTTGAACTCCTCCCAAAGCACCATATCACCGACCCCCTTCTCACCCTTCCATTAATCATACCATATTTTGCTACCCTTTTGAGTTGGTATGCCGCCAAATCCACCTTTTAATTTGGCCCAACACCCATGATATTCAAGATTTTGCAGACCTCATGAATGAACTCTGTTGGATCTTCATCCCCCTTTGACCCATAGAAAATCGGAGGATTCATTCTCATAAAGTCTCTTACCCTAGCTCCTGGGGTAGTAGCATGAGGGGCTTGGACCCCTTGATTGACTTGGTTAGCCATAACTTGGGCATGCGTGGTGAGGGCATCCTAGAGCTCACCATTGTCAGGTTGCTCCTCCAGTGTTTGGGCCCTTCATCCTCGAGTGTTTAGCATAATCTAGCATGCAAAGAACAATCATTAGAAGGAAAACTTACCACAATTATATAGCATGACTAAGAACATGAACAAGGGAAATATTTCCTCAAACGTCTCATAACCACCTATTCATAGTCAGGGTGTACTTCACAACCATGAATAGGACTCTAATCAACATGGTGTATTGGACTCCGAGGATCTATCAACCTAGTACTCTAATACCAAGTTGACCCAACCCTAGGGCCTAGATATGACATGGTGCAAGGGAAAACCCGAAGGGACCCCAATCATGCCTCATAAAGCAACATTACACATCCTTGGTCGCGGAAGTAATAAATCAAACATCAAATATAGAAGAATAGGGAAACCGCGGCTAAGGGAAAAGCTTGCACAATATCATAGTTATAAGACAAGAGCTAAACTCATATCATAAATACAGAACATGTCCAACAAACACCTCTAATACATAGATAAGAGCAGGGGCCAAAAAAAGTGATCGAGCTCACCCACATAGTCAAAATAGACAATAAAGAAGAATGACTCAATACATACTAGAAGAAACATACACTAGGTACCCGAAGTAGAGGACTTACCAACTAGCTTGAATAGCACTGAACTAGCCACATGGAGGAGGATGATCAACTTGGACTCCAGTTCCTACATGGTGACATCATGTACGTATAAAGTATGCGTTAGTTCATTGATTATACTAAGTATGTAGGATGCAAT
>DF362439.1:0-44650 GCA_000787875.1 Solanum virginianum | reverse complement strand
ATTTCTCTTCCTATAAATAGGAGAACTTTTGCTGTAAATCATAAACTGTGAAAAAAAATAGAGTGTGAACGATATATTTGTAGAGTGAGAAATCAAAAGAGGGTTATTTCTTTTGAGTGTACAGTAATCATTGTGAGTATTGTACTCGTGACAATCCACTGTAAATTTTTTTTACTAAAGTGATATCAGTCGCTACTTTTGGCCTGCGATTTTTTTTTTCTTATTTAAAAGGATTTCCACGTAAACTTCATGCTATCTTTATTTTTCCCATTTTATTTCAGTTATTTTTTATCATATATATTTTGTTTTCTGTCCGCGTATTCCCAACACAACCTTTCTTCTTGATTTCGTTTTTTGATGATCCTAGTACTATTTAATTCTTCGTTAGGTAAGAAGTCTATAACTCCGATGATCACACCTTTCCCATGGTTGGAATCCTAAGTGTGCAAGGCCAACATCCCCTGTTTCTGTGCAGAGACAAAGCCGTGTTTCTTCTCCATTTCCTTCACTTGTGATGCACTCAATCTTGCTGCAAAGCCTTTCATCACATTGCGATACGAATAAATCATGCTAGCTGGCTCTTTGTCTCTGATCCACTCGAGCTAGTTGTTGTAGTTTTAGGCAAAAAAGATAGATAACTCATCTTACGATATTTTTCCTTGAAGGAAAATGTCATGATATTATTAAATTTGGTGGTCCATCCTCCCTTCTTGTGGGTACCTACCTCAATGTAACATCAAATAAATTAAATTATCTTAAATTTTAGATCCATATTTTCATTTATTATTTGTTACTAATCAAATGTGACGCTTAAATCGGGATAGAATTTCTTCAACTTTATTGGAGTCACTAGTTGTTTTGATTATGACAAAGTGAACCAGGTTCAGGAACATGCACCAAATGATGAAGAATAGTTACACAAACATTCTCAGCAGGAATTGAACATGGTACGGTGAACCAGGTTCATCAAACTGTTGGGTGTTTTGGGCTGCTCACTTCCTATGTGAAGACCCAAATAAGGCCCAATATTTGCAAGCCCATTTTGATGGATTGAAGGGTTTTTTTATCTCCAAGTCAAAGAGCAAAAGGACAGCACACACACACACATGAAAAGCTGCTGAACTAGCATAAAAATCAGAGAGCAAAATTGAAGGGTTTTTTATCTCCAAGTCAGAGAGCAAAAGGACAGCACACACACACACATGAAAAGCTGCTGAACTAGCATAAAAATCAGAGAGCAAAAGGGCAGAAAAATCTCTGCGTGCAGTGATCTTCCAGGTGACGTTTGGGGTATCAAACAGTGTCCGAATGATCTGAAATTTTGCAATTAGGTTCTAAACTCACTGAACTTGATTCCTACTAGTCAGATTTTGAAAAGGAGTTCTGTAGGCAGAGATATTGACCTTGGAACAGAGGAGATATGTCCCTAAAGATGAGAGATCTAAACTTGATGCTAAGACTAGACAATGCNTTTTGTACTGATCTGACCTGTATATTGGGACTCTCTTGTAACCTAAATTTATCATAGTGGAGCTTGGTTGTTGGTCTTTGTGACCGGTGGTTTTTACTCTCAACTTGAGAGATTTTTCCACGTTAAAATTTTGGTGTCATTGTCCATTGTTGTTATTGTTTTTAGTTGCTGTTTTTGATCCTCTTTATAAGCAAGTAGGGAATTGTATTGTTGTGTTAATTCCCATCACAAACATCAGACATGAAAAAAAAATGATGGTACAAAAATAGAGATACTGCTAAACATACTCTCACTGAGACCAAATACAATCATACTTTTAACATAAAACATGTAGTGAAAAGAAACAGGAATCCATCACAATTAATTGTGAGTACTCTCTGCACTTATTTTACATTTTATATCGAAAGCATTTTAGTTTCATTCAGCAATCACTGTAACTGCAATTGGACTTCTTACAGAGTGCCTTTTAGAAGTCCACTTCAAGGATCCCTCAACATCGCTGGTAGTTGAGATATTACTTGTCTTCGAGAATGTCACTTGGTATGTCAATTTCTGGTTCAGCATTGAGAAATTCAGTGTGGAGGGTTCAACTTTCACGACAATTCCTTTTGGTGAAACTATTTCCACCTTGTACGATGATTTGGCTTCACCAACATTGGTCACGGTTCTGGTATATGTCTGAGGAGTTGATCCAAGTCTGATGGAAAATGAAGGGTAGTTTAGTTGCTCTTCAGGGATACTTTTCACCTCCGAGCAATTCACCTTGCGTTGTAACACTTTACCTACTTCCCGATTTGTGTAGTTCAAACCACATAAATAAGGAATGTAGTCCTCGAATGGTGTATCATAAATTAATCCTGGATCACTTGCTCTTGATGGATTAACATGTCCTGCACCAATTGCAAAGAGATCAGCAGAAATGAGCCTTTCGTCTAGTATTGGACTCTTGGCGAGGTTTAATGTGTCAGCTGTTGTCATAATTGCGGATTTAATAGCTGCAGGAGACCAATCAGGATGAGCACTCTTCAGCAGAGCTGCTACGCCACTAAGGTGAGGGCAAGACATTGAGGTTCCTTCTATATAGCAATAGTGCAGGAGACCAATCAGGATGAGCACTCTTCAGCAGAGCTGCTACGCCACTAAGGTGAGGGCAAGACATTGAGGTTCCTGATATAACATTGAATGTTGATTTTGTGTTTTTGTTGTTATCCACAGAGGTAGGCCAAGCAGCAAGGACATTAACACCAGGACCGATTATGTCAGGCTTTAAGATGCCAGGACTTTCTACGCTTGGTCCTCGTGAGGAAAATGAAGCAACTATAGGAGCACTTTTGTCTCCAATTACAGTTCCATGGAAGGTGATTGAAGCAACCGGTTTTGAAGTTGAGTTTATATAGGCAAGAATTTTCTTTCCATCTGCATTTGAAACATCCAATGCAGGAAGGACATGAGCGTCAGCTGATTTAGTCACACCCTCTTGTTCTTCATTGATGAGAATCATGCCAACACCTCCAGCATCCTTTACGGATTGTCCTTGATCAACCTTGTGAAGACTACCACTTCGTAAACACACGACAATCTTACCTCTTATAGTGGGGTCAGTGAGTGAGCCTGGACGGCAAAAAGGGGCATCAAATTGATCACTTTCATTCTTTCCAGCATCATATAGAGTGAAGAATGTTGAGTTTGAAGTCTTTGGATGATAAGCAGATTCTCCTTCAAATTTCCCGCTATTTCCAAGCTTAACAGTAGCCTTCAGTTTTCGGTCATGAGTACTGGCACCAACTGTGAGAATCCACGGGGCTTCATTTGCTACAGTACGAGGCGATGGACCACTATTGCCTGCAGCGGCACTTACAAAAATACCTCTTTCCGTTGCACTATATGCCCCAAGAGCAATACTGTCATCATGGAATGGTTTCGTACTTCCACCAAGGGAGATTGAAAGAATATCTACACCGTCATCTATAGCTACATCCATGGCAGCTAAAACATCGCTGTCAGAACAACCGCCATCAGAACTACACACTTTATATACGGCTATGTGTGCAAGAGGGGCAACTCCAACTGCAGTGCCATTAGCATTCTCAAATACATTAGCACCTTTCACAAAGGCTCCTGCAGCTGTGCCTGCTGTGTGTGTACCATGTCCATTTTCATCTATGGGGGAACCATTGCCAAGTTGGTAAGACCTCGCTCCAATGAGCTTGTTGCTACACTTTGTGGTGAAATTGGACTCGCAGACTCCATTCCACTTAGCAGGAGGAGGAGGCATCCCAATGTCGCTAAATGAAGGGTGGTCTGGCAGAATTCCAGTGTCTATAACTCCGATGATGACGCCTTTCCCATAGTTGGAGTCCTTCCAGAAGCCCATGTTCTGTTGCAAACCAAGAAAGCTTGGAGTATGAGTAGTGTGCAAGGACCAAATCCTCTGTTTCTGAGCAGAGACAAAGCCGTGTTTCTTCGCCATTTCCTTCACTTGTGCTGCAGTTAATCTTGCTGCAAAGCCTTTCATCACATTGTGATAGGAGTAAATCATGCTTGCAGCCTCTTCATTTCCCCTCGAGCTAATTCCAGTTGTACTTTTAGGCAAAAAAGAAAGGTAATAGCTCTCTAAATCCGTTAACGATGATTGAGTGGAAATTTGGTTTTCCGGTGATTCAACATGGACTATATAAGTCTCAAAATCACTCTGAATACTAGGCCATGGGAAAGAGCAAAATATGAAAATAAGAAGAATTTTCAAGAATCCCATGTCTACTATAAAGTAATTGGAAAATGAATTTGATGAACTGTTGAGATTTAGAGCTATCTATGTGTCCAGTGCTTTATTCTTGAACTATTCACATTTATTGTTATTTTCTTCCACTTGCAAAAAATCAATTTGATGAACTCACAGTTGAAGGCTTATTAATTGTTTATGACAAGATGGCCCTTTGTTTGGTTAGTATCATTATTGTGGAATAGTAACATATGTCAGGGAGGGGAAAAAAAAAGGGCCACTGGTTTGAAAGTGACTAGTAGAACATATTGAGTATGTAATGGTCAATTGCCCAAAGTTCCCATTTTTGTCAAGTGGGGACAAGGTTTGGTGGGGGTGGGGGTGGGGGGTGGGCGATGGCGGTGGGGGCGGAGGCGAGAGGGGGGCGTGAGTCGCGGAGGGTGAGGGACCTAGGGAAGGGGTGCGGGGTGGACAATGAGGGGTGTTAGAGGGTGGCGACTGATTGTTGTTGTACTATCAAAAAAATTGCTAATTTTTCGATCTCAATTTTCAAAATCTGTGTGAAACGACGTCCAATGATCATAAAGATGAATTTCCGACAAGATGAGCTATTGGAAATTTGATGGAATTTTAATAGTAAAAATTACATAAAAAATTACTCGACATAATACATAAATATGTCATTTAACTCGGCTTGAGCTAGCATCTATGCTCTCCAATTTTGGATGTGCACAAGTAGGTACTTAAACTTTTATAAAATTGAACAACTACACCTACACATCCTACATGTCGAACACCACTTAGGATACAAAATTGTCATGCAGGATACCATGTAGGACGAATGTGCCTATTTGTTCAACTTTATACAAGTTTATGTGTCTTTTTATGCATACTCAAAGTTGGAGGATGAAGTTTACTGAAGCCAACTTAAAGGGCATATTTATATATTATGCCAAATTACTTCCTCTGTTTACTTTTACTTGTCACATTTTCCTTCTCGAGATTCAAACTATATGTACTCTAACCAACATTTTACGATGTATTATTTCGTCATATTAATATAAGAGCAAAAATGCAACATATAATATTTTTTTCATATAGTTTTTCAAATATCTGAATTAAAATTTTAAAATATTAAATTAATTTTATTCAATTTAACTTTTAAGATTAGTCAAATTGACTCTGATAAATTGAAATGTAACTAGTAAATTTAAATGGAAGGAGTATATTAGTCGTGCAATAAAGTCAGTCTTAATTAATATGACCTATAATATAAGAAATATGATGTTGACGCTTGACGTAATGGATCAACGAAATAAATTACGTGCGAACCCCACTTCCCACCCTGTATATAGTATTTTGTTACATTACATATAATGGTATAAATATCTTTGAATTAGTATTTTCTTGTTTACAGATCAAATACCAAAAGAAATAATCAAGAAATTAGTTTCTATTTTAAAAAAATAAAAAAAAAAACTAAAATATTATGTTGTAAAAATATAAATTTATGTTCGCACGTAAAAGTTATTTACCATGATGAACAAAAATTAAAGTTAAATAAAAAAGCTGATATTATCCTAAAAAGAAAGTCGAAGTCTTTGGTGACTTCAAAAAGTTATTAGTACGTCCACGCTAAAACTTGTTAATAGGACAATTAAAAAACAATAAAGACATTCCTATGAATTTCGTCGAAATAACGTTGTAATTAATTCACATGGACACCTTCTTCTTTTTTCTTTTTTTTTTAAACATATTGTGGACAAATGAGAAATTTTTTGCCAAGTATATATATTTTATATTAAAATTTTGAATTTTATCATGACAATTTTATGTGATGATAATTAGATTTTAAATTTGATATTTATACATATTTAATAAATTTAGTAATACAAATATATTGTTTGAGAAAAACAAATTGGGTTTAGCAGAATTTTATGTGGGCAATGATGCAACTACATTCACCCAAGATTAATCAGATGAACACCTTTCGTCGGAAAACTTTTTCAAATATATAGATTAAATTAGTGGTGGAGCCAGAATTTTTATTAAGGAATGTCAAAATATAAAGAAGTGAATTCATGAAAAAATCAAGGAGTGTCAATATGTAGTATATATACATTAAAAAGTAAGTTCATCTTCCTACACTGAGTATAATTTTTCGACGAAGGGCTGTCGATCAACACCCCTAAAAAACATGTGGCTCCGCCAGTCGGTTAAATATATATATATCAATTGTTGAACACTCTTGATACAAAAATCATCGACCCATGTTCTAAAAATATGAACACCGCTGACGAAAATGTTGACTACTAGCTCTGCCCTCGAGGACATACCAACTTTACATGTCAAAAGACCATGAAATAGTGGCGAATTCAGGAATTAAAGACTGTGGGTGCTCATCTGACAGGTGTATTTTAAGGTAAATAAGGTAGCACTGCCAGTGGGATTCAATCCCTCGCCTAACAACTCACTCTGAACCTTAGGAAAGTGTGCAGAACCAAAGCACCCACGAAATTTCTTGTTCAATAGGTGTTTATCTTTATATTTATACAATTTTTGTATATTTTCTATATAAATACACAAAAAAAAATTTGGGGTCGATGAATGCTCGAACACCCGACACGGACCATGTGAACCCGCCCCTGCCATGAAAGTCCAATTTCCGCAATTGAAGCGGATCAATTGCGGAAACTTTAACTTTGTTATAGTTTTCACAAACTTTAACTTTGTTATAGTTTTCACTAAAAAACAAGAATTGTAGAAAGCATTGTTGCTACTTGCTATTTATCTGTAGCGCATGCATTATTACTAGTGCCATTATTATAATAAAAAATGAATTTGGCCTAACTGAATCCATAAAATTAGTTAACAGACTATGCATTAATTATGCAGTTATTATTTATGGATTAAATACATATAGTATATTTCTGTCCGCTAATTTTAATTTAAATTCTTCTAAGCAGGATCTTAAATAGCTGCATGTGTTTGAAAACAACTAGTCTTTAATATCAAGCTAGTTTTTTTTTTTCCCATTTAGACAGAATATTTGCAACTTTTTATTACAAAGTGATTTAGCAATTAAACATTTGTATTTAGAAAGAGGTTCATTGTATCCAAATGTAATTAAACTTGTCCTAAGACATCATTACTTAAAACTGTTCATGAGAAAATGTACAGAGGATAGTCTGTTGCAAAAGCTTTAACTTCATAGGATATAGTTCAATTTAGGCGAATCTAGGATTTCGAGAGGATGTGTGCTTTGTTAGGAAAAAGGTTGATTTAAGATATATATGATCTCGAAAGAGAAGCATGAGTTCACATGAATACAAGGATCCTGGATACGCCACTAGTCACATTTACACTTGGTGACCTTTCTTTTCTTCCATGGTTCTTCTTTGTATAATAATTTTTCTAACGAAAATAATGTCATGAACAAATAAGCACTATAAAGAGACAGTTGCTTCAAAGCAGAGAAAATCAACAAATACACTTTCCAAACATAATGTCGTGAACAAATAAGCACTTATAAATAGACAGTTACTTCAAAGCAGAGAAATTCATCAAATACACTTCCCAAATACATCATCTGTTCTTGTATTTGCAGCCATGGGATTCTTGAAAATCCTTCTTATTTTCATCTTTTGTTCTTTGCCATGGTCTACTATTCAGAGTGATTTCGAGACTTATATAGTCCATGTTGAATCCCCAGAAAGCCAACTTTCCGCTCAATCATTGAATTTGGAGAGCTATTACCTTTCTTTTTTGCCTAAAAGTACTACGACAATTAGCTCGAGTGGAAATGAAGAGACTGCTAACATGATCTATTCCTACCACAATGTGATGACAGGCTTTGCAGCAAGATTAACTGCATCACAAATTAAGGAAATGGAGAAGAAACACGGCTTTGTCTCTGCACAGAAACAGGAGATTTTGTCCTTGGATACTACTCATACTCCAAGCTTTCTTGGTTTGGAGCGGAGCATGGGCTTGTGGAAGGATTCCAACTACGGGAAAGGAGTGATCATCGGAGTTATAGACACTGGAATTCTTGCTGACCATCCTTCGTTTAACGATGTTGGGATGCCTCTTCCGCCTGCTAAGTGGAAAGGAGTTTGCGAGTCTAGTATCACAAACAAGTGCAACAAAAAGTTCATTGGAGCAAGGTCTTTCCAACTTGGTCGGGGTTCCACAATAGATGAAAATGGACATGGTACACACACAGCAGGCACAGCTGCAGGAGCCTTTGTGGTAGGTGCCAATGTATATGGGAATGCTAATGGCACAGCAGTTGGTGTTGCCCCTCTTGCTCACATAGCCATATATAAGGTATGCAACGCTGGTGGCAGGTGTGCTGACAGTGATATTTTAGCTGGCATGGATGCAGCTATAGATGATGGCATAGATATTCTTTCTGTGTCTCTTGGTGGATCTCTGAAACCTTTCCATAGTGACAACATTGCTCTGGGGGCGTACAGTGCAACAGAGAGGGGTATTCTCGTAAGTTGCTCTGCCGGCAATAGTGGTCCTTCTATTGCTTCAGTAGGAAATGCAGCGCCGTGGATTCTTACAGTAGGTGCCAGCACACTTGATAGAAAGATAAAAGCTACTGTTAAACTTGGAAATGGAGAGGAATTTGAAGGGGAATCTGCTTATCGTCCAAATATTTCCAACTCAACATTCTTTACTCTATTTGATGCTGGAAGAAATGCAAAAGATCAATCTAAAACCCCCTATTGCAGACCAGGGTCACTCACTGACCCTGCCATAAGAGGAAAGATAGTCATATGTCTAGCAGGTGGCAGCATTTCCAGCGTTCGTAAAGGAAGAGCTGTGAAGGATGCTGGAGGTGTTGGCATGATTATCATCAACCCTTCACGTTATGGTGTCACTAAATCAGCTGATGCTCATGTTCTTCCAGCGTTGGTTGTTTCAGCTGCAGATGGGACAAAAATCCTTGCCTATACAAAGTCAGCATCGAACCCTGTTGCTACAATCACATTCCAAGGAACGATAATTGGAGATAAAAATGCTCCCATTGTTGCTTCCTTTTCCTCACGAGGACCTAGTAGAAGCTAGTCCTGGCATCTTGAAACCTGACATAATCGGTCCTGGTGTTAATATCCTTGCTGCTTGGCCTACCTCTGTGGATGACAACAAAAACACAAAATCCACATTCAATATTATATCAGGCACCTCAATGTCTTGCCCTCACCTTAGTGGCGTAGCAGCTCTGCTGAAGAGTGCACATCCTGATTGGTCTCCTGCTGCTATTAAATCTGCAATCATGACAACAGCTGACACGTTAAACCTTGCCAGTAGTCCAATACTAGACGAAAGGCTCCTTCCTGCTGACATATATGCTATAGGTGCAGGACATGTTAATCCATCGATGGCAAGTGATCCTGGACTAGTTTATGATACACCATTCGAAGACTACATACCTTATTTTTGTGGTTTGAACTACACAAATGCAGAGGTAGGTAAATTGGTAAAACGCAAGGTGAACTGCTTGGAGGTGAAAAGTATCCTTGAAGAACAATTAAATTATCCTTCATTTTCCATATTCGGACTTAGATCAACTCCTCAGACATATACCAGGACTGTGACCAATGTTGGTGATGCTACATCATCTTACAAAGTGGAGATAGCTATGTTTTGCCAGGCGTATGCTGTGGACTGTTACCACTGTTGGTGATGCTACATCATCTTACAAAGTGGAGATAGCTTCACCAAAAGGCGTTGCTGTGGAAGTTAAACCCTCGGAGCTAAATTTCTCCCAGTTGAACCAGAAGTTGACATACCAAGTGACATTTTCCAAGATAAACAACAGTAGCTCAAAGGTTAATGTTGTTGAGGGATTCTTGAAATGGACCTCTAATAGGCACTCTGTGAGAAGTCCAATTGCAGTTGTGTTGGTCTAATAAAAATTTGGCTATATAAGTGCATATAGTACTCAAACATCTTATTATAGTGAATAAATGACATTTGATTACAGCATTGAGTTTATGTTGCCTTTTCATATTTATTTACTACTACTAGTCCTTCGCACGTGCGTTGCACGTGAGTCACATGCTAAATTGTGTAGAGCCGTTATACACACACATATATATATACACATATACTATTGAAGATTCGTTTGCTAAATAGAAGGATCACATTTAAGTAGATAAAGTTATGGATGGGATAAATTCCTTCTTAGAATAATCTGGTTCAATTTAACAAATGATATTATATATTATTAGGATAACACTATACAAAAGTAAGCTTCATCTAGCAATATTCTACTTGCAAAAGTTTCATTGCAAAATTGATGCATCATGATATAATAGCATGATAAAGCGTAAAAAACAGAAATAACCAAAAACAAAGATGACAAAATAATAATAGTGACATATATAATTCCCTCACAATAGTATACTTATAGCAAAAAGAAAGACGAATTAGGATAATTAAGGAGTTGACAAAAATTATTCTGTTATGGATATTTATAGCGAGAGACAAGTAAGAAATGTGAAAAAGTTATCTAATAAAGTTAACAGGTGGGAAGCTAAAAAATATACCAACTCAAAGGGCAATAGTAAATGAAAAGACAGCTTAAAATTAAATATTAGTGTAATAAAAAATTGCAGCCGTCTTTCTCTTCCTTTTCTTAACTACTCTCTTAATGAATATGAGTTATGAAAATGAAAGAGGTATAAGTTATGGATTTGATGTTTATAATAATAAGACACAATGCATAAATTGACCTCTTAACTTGGAATAAAATTTTAAGTTGGAACTCAAACTTTCAGAGTACACAAATAGGCACTCCAACTTGCCCGTTTTTTTATCAAGTAAGCATAGCTGTCCAGCAGCCCATGTGCGTGAGATACACACTCTATGACATGAATTTTATGTCCAATCCCACTATGCCACGTCATAAACTTATTCCACCTATTTATAATTTTTTTAAAAAAAGAAAATGTCACGTCATCTAGCACTATTCCACCTATTTATAGATAACAAAAAGTGAAAGAAATATTTGTGATTGGCCGAAATAAATTTATTTTACAAAAATTCAAATTTTTAAATTTAAATTTCTTACTCCATCTCGGACCCTCATCCACCCGGCCTCCCCCACCCCCACTCCCAGTTTAAAATAAAAATGTATATTTACAAAAAATTTAAATATTAAAAATTTTATTTTTTACTTCACCTTGAGTTGTATCCACCCTCCACCCCTAACCCCCACCTTTACCCTCCCACCTCCCAAAAAAGAATTTAAATTTTTATTTTTAAAAAATATTTTAAATTATGAAATATTTTTTAATGTCAAAAACTAGAAAAAAATTCTTGAAGATTAGTACTAGAAAGAAAAAAAATGTATTTTAATTTAAAAAATAATGGTTTATATATAAAGGGATGTGGTAGGGGTAAAAATGACAATTCAAGCCTTTTTTACTCTTGAAATCTTCAAAAAAAAAAACACTCACGCGCCCCCTTTTGCGTGTAACACATATGTTTTGCCATGTCAGCACCTTGTGTTTACTTGATAAAAACCGGGTAAGTTTGAGTGCCTCTTTGTGCACTTTGAAAGTTTGAGTTCCAACTTAAAATTTCGCTTCAAGTTAAGGGTCCAATTTATGTACTGTGCCTAATAATAATTATGATATGATTATTATTTAATATTTAATTTATTATATATATTAAATTAATCAAATATTTTATAATATTTTAGTTTAGTATAGAGGCAAAATGGTAATTCAACTTTTGTCTAACATTCTTCTCACTTTTAGTTATATATATATATATATATGATTTTGATTAGTTGATCGTCTTTGCATTTTTGTCATAACATATCATAACATCATAATATGATTTATTATTATTATTATGTCCTTTTACATTCTTCTCACTCCCACCATCTCAATTAAATAATATAAATATTCAAAGTTGTCCTTTTACTTTTCCTAATAAATTGTTTATAGCTCATTTTTTCTACGATGAAGGGGGCATTTCAACAACCAAGACAGTTTTTACAGTTGTATCCCACTTACACACTTAATCATCAAAACACTTAACAAGACAAAATATTTGCAACTTATTATAACAAAGAGATTTAGCAGTTAATTCATTGTATCCGAATATAATTAAACTTGTCATAAGGCATCATTAGATGAACTGTTCATAAGCAAATTAACAGGGGATGGTCTTTTGAAAAATCTACAACTTCATAGAATATAATATCAATTTAGCTAGTCTCATTCACACTTGGTGGCCTTTCTTTTCTTATCATTTATAGTACTTTTAATTTTCCTGTCCACCTGATTCTTTTAATTTTCTTATCAATTTAGCTAGAACAAAATCGTGAACAAAGAAGCACTATAAATAGACAGTTGCTTCAAAGCAGAGAAATCCATCAAATACACACTTCCCAAATACATCATCAGTTCTTGTATTTGCAGCCATGGGATTCTTGAAATTCCTTCTTGTTTTCATCTTTTGTTCTTTCCCATGGTCTACTATTCAGAGTGATTTCGACACTTATATAGTACATGTTGAATCCCTGATAGCCATACTTCCACTCATTCATCGTCAACAGACTTAGAGAGTTATTATCTGTCTTTTTTGCCTAAAAGTACAGAAATTAGCTCAACTGGAAATGAAGAGGCTGCTAGCATGATCTATTCCTATCACAATGTGATGAAAGGCTTTGCAGCAAGATTAACTGCATCACAAGTGAAGGAAATGGAGAAGAAACGGGGCTTTATCTCAGCACAGAAACAGGAGATTTTGTCCTTGGCTACTACTCATACTCCAAGCTTTCTAGGTTTGCAGCAGAACATGGGCTTGTGGAAGGATTCCAACTATGGGAAAGGCATGATCATCGGAGTTGTTGACACTGGAATTGTTCCTGACCATCCTTCGTTTAGCGACGTTGGGATGCCTCCTCCGCCTGCTAAGTGGAAAGGAGCTTGTGAGTCCAGTTTCAAAAACAAGTGTAACAACAAGCTCATTGGAGCAAGGTCTTACCAACATGGCAATGGTTCACCGATTGATGAAAATGGACATGGCACTCATGTAGCAGGCACCGCTGCAGGAGCATTTGAGCATGGTGCCAATGTATATGGAAATGCTAATGGCACAGCAGTTGGTGTTGCCCCTCTTGCTCACATAGCCGTATATAAGGTATGCAACGCTGGTGCCAGGTGTGCTGAGAGTGATATCTTAGCTGGCTTGGATAAAGCTATAGATGATGGCGTAGATATCCTTTCTATCTCTCTTGGTTTAAGTCGAAGTGCTTTCCATAGTAACCCTATTACTCTCGGGGCGTACAGTGCAACAGAAAGGGGTATTCTTGTAAGTTGCGCTGCCGGCAATGGTGGTCCTTCGACTGCTTCACTAGTAAATACAGCGCCATGGATTCTTACAGTAGGTGCCAGCACAATTGATAGAAAGATAAAAGCTACTGTTAAGCTTGGAAATAGAGAGGAATTTGAAGGGGAATCTGCTTATCGTCCAAAGATTTCCAACTCAACATTCTTCACTCTATTTGATGCAGGAAAAAATGCAGATGATAAGTCTGGAACCCGCTATTGCAAACCAGGGTCACTCACTGATCCTTCTATAAGAGGAAAGATAGTCATATGTTTGGCAGGTGGTGGCATTTCTGGTGTTCATAAAGGACAAGCTGTGAAGGATGCTGGAGGTGTTGGCATGATTATCATCAACCCTTCAGGTTTTGGTGTCACTAAATCAGCTGATGCTCATGTTCTTCCAGCGTTGGATGTTTCAGCTGCAGATGGGGCAAAAATCTTTGCCTATATGCACTCAACATCGGACCCTGTTGCTACAATCACATTCCCAGGAACAATAATTGGAGATAAAAGTTCTCCCATAGTTGCTGCATTTTCCTCACGAGGACCAAGTGTAGCTAGCCCCGGCATCTTGAAACCTGATATAATCGGTCCAGGTGTTAACATCCTAGCTGCTTGGCCTACCTCTGTGGATGACAACAAAAACACAAAATCCACGTTCAATATTATTTCAGGCACCTCAATGTCTTGCCCTCACCTTAGTGGCGTAGCAGCTCTGCTGAAGAGCGCTCATCCTGATTGGTCTCCTGCTGCTGTCAAGTCTGCAATCATGACCACTGCTGACACGTTAAACCTTGCCAATAGTCCAATTCTAGATGAAAGGCTCCTTCCAGCTTCCATCTATGCAACCGGTGCAGGACATGTTAATCCATTGAGGGCAAATGATCCTGGACTAGTTTTTGATACGACATTCGAGGACTACATACCTTATTTGTGTGGTTTGAACTACACAAATGCAGAGGTAGGTAAATTGGTAAAACGCAAGGTGAATTGCTTGGAGGTGAAAAGTATCCCTGAAGCGCAATTAAATTATCCTTCATTTTCCATATCTGGACTTGGATCAACTCCTCAGAGATTTTCCATATTTGGACTTGGATCAACTCCTCAGAGATATACCAGGACTGTGACCAATGTTGGTGATGCTACATCATCTTACAAAGTGGAGATAGCTTCACCAAAAGGCGTAGTCGTTGAAGTTGAACCCTCCGAGCTGAATTTCTCCCAGTTGAACCAGAAGTTGACATACCAAGTGACATTTTCCAAGACAACCAACAACTCAAAGCCTGAGTTTGTTCAGGGTTTCCTGAAGTGGACCTCTAATAGGCACTCTGTGAGAAGTCCAATAGCAGTTGTGTTGGTCTAGTGAATAAATGTTGTTGAAGTGGACCTCTAAGTGCATAAAGTACTCAAGCATTTTATCATTGTAGTGAATAAATGTTGTTTGCTTGGTTATAATAGCACTGGCTTTATGTTACTTTTTCATATTTGTTTACTACTATATATTTTGATTAGATAATGGTCTTTAATATTTTTTTCATCATTATTAAATATTATTAAATATTGTTTCAATTGAGTTTTGACTTCGACACAAAAGGCACAAAGTGGAAAAAAATTTCTGAGTGACTCTTCATATAATATATCCAACACATTGTGTGACAAAATACTAACAACAAGACATGGTCCTCAAAGGTCAGAATGAACTAACACAAAAGCTGACTCAACCCACTTATTAACCCTTCGACCCATTGAGCTGCGGTAATGTTTTTCAAATTGAAATGACTCGTGTTCCAATGAGGGAATATTTTGAAACTGAGGACAAAGATTCTTCGACAAAGGCAGAGAGGATGTCTTAATTGATAGTGTGCTTCAAATGGAGACACAACACATTCACGAAGGATCTAGAGATCATCAGATAAATCTCCTTAATTACCAATAACCTGATTTGTCGTAATATTAAAAAAATAAAAGAAAATTTGGAAAGAACAACATATTAGATTTCAAAATTTTCTAGACATTAGTTTTCAAATTATAAATTTTGAAAATGTAATAAATTCAAGTTCTAGAGTAGAAATCCCCAGTGGAATAAATTCATGTTTGAGATATATAAGTAGTGATTTAACTGTAACTTTTCAAATTCTTTTGTTTAAGTTTAAAGTGAAAAAGTATGACTTATTTAAGAAGAATCATTAAATTTACATAATTTAAGACATTACGACTGTAAAATTCTAGAAATGTTAATTGGCTCTTATTCTTCTAAAAACCCTTTGAGATCGCCATCTCTGCAAATTATGTCTATTTTAGAAATGAATTATATACTCCCTCTATTTCAAATTGATTGAATTTTTGAGACGTTTTTTAAGGTTCAAAACAATTGAATTGTTCAAAATTCAAGATGAATGTTTAAAATTTTTTCTATATTTGCCCTTTCATTTATTGAAATTTTATATTTTCTATGAAACAAATTACACTACATATTTATGACTCTGCAAAGGGTAGTAGTGAAAAATATGGTTAAAATTTTGTCTTTAAATGTTTTTCTTAATATGTGATGCAGAATGAGGCGGGCCAGAAATAATTGTTTAAACTGTTTTTGGGTTTAAATTTTATTGTTTAGTAAGTTGGGGGGTTATTTTTGTCTATTTAGTAAGTTGGGGATTAATTTTGTATATGAAGAAACTTTGTTCCCTTTAGAAAGGGAATTGTAGAACTTGGGAAATTAGATTGAATGTATGAAATTTCTGAAAAGGAAAGAGACCACTGAGTTCAGTGAGTCCCCAAAATCTCGTCGATCTCTTTTTTCATTTGTCTTCTCCGATCCTATTTTGCATCAATATGTGTCTATTGACTCACAAATTCAATTAAAATGAGACGGATGGAGTAATATATTTTCATTAATTACAATTGTTTCATTTGCTAATTTCCAACAAACGGTAAAGAAAATTAATTTGCTAACATCATTGTTCTTACGTTTAGGATTAGAACAAAATTGATAAGGATTACTATTTAATATTTAAATGACTAAATTGTTTTAATATTTTAATTAAATATAGAGACAAAATAGTAATCTAACTTTGAGGTTTGGATCTTTCCACTGATTTTGATTAGTTAATGGTATTTAATATTTTATTGTTATTGGAATAGTTTCAATCTTTGTTCAAAATTGACTAAAGCATATCCTCTTTGATTAAGCACAAAAGATGCACATTACTTTCTTGTTGATTTCATTTTTTTTTTTTGACAAATAAAGTGACTTTTTGAGATTAAAAATATAGGTTGAGTGAATATGAGAAAAAATAATTAAGTAATAATAGGAGTATTTTCGTTCAATTTAATATAGTTAAGAGCATATTTTTACCATTTTCCAAAAATATTATCATTCCTAAGAAAAAAGAAAAGTCCAAGTCTTTGTCTCTTTGGTGACTTCAAAAAATGATTGGGACTTTGATGCTTAACTTATTAATTGGACAAGAAAATTAATAGAGACATTCCTATGAGTTTCCTGGAAAAGACGTTATAATTAATTCGACAAATTT
Organism: Solanum virginianum; assembly: GCA_000787875.1. Classification (NCBI taxonomy): domain Eukaryota; kingdom Viridiplantae; phylum Streptophyta; class Magnoliopsida; order Solanales; family Solanaceae; genus Solanum; species Solanum virginianum. The sequence goes on along the minus strand of DF362439.1, from coordinate 27,565 downwards.
TATTTTTAGCCCGTTCAATACTCTTTGCGTTTAACTTTATTTGGCTCCTATACTATTTTGGGATGTCTATCAATACTTGTCCACTTTATGAAATCAAGAGACAATTTTATACTTAGTTCCTAATTTATCCTTATCATTAATTATAATTATTTCCTTATTACATTTTTTCAAGATATCATATTTACTATATTCAAAGGGTAATTTGGTAAAATTACCTTATCATTTATCACTTCTTAATTCTTGTGCCAAGTCAATTAGTAAAGTTGGACGGAAGGAGTATCTGACTAGATGTGTTTGGCCTTCAATTAATTGAATCATGTATTTTTTAAATCCCTTTGTTTTTGAATATTCTCAAAATTATCACGATTACCAATTGTTCTACGACTTAATTACCTATGTATTATGTTACACTTATGCTATCTCTACATATATTCAACAATAATATAATTCTACAAATTTTCCAACTATAACTTAAGTATTTCTTACAAAAGGGTCTAAAAACATATATCTCAATTAATTAAACATTTAAGTATGTTTTGTCAAATCAATACTATTCTTAAAAAGAAAGTCTTTAAGTCTTTGTTGACTTCAAAAAGTAATTGGGACGTTATTGGAAATTATGGAAATTATTGTTGCTATTCTTTGTGTGGCACATTATGTATTGGTGCCATTATTAGGATAAAAAATGAATTTGACATAATTGAACCCCTAAAAAATAATATCTTCGTTTAAAAAAGAATCATTTTTTTTTGTAATATTTTAATTTTAACTTTTTATGTAACTTGTTTAAGGCCACAAGATTAAAAGATATTCTGATACATTTTACATAATTTTAATTAAGAACCACAAAATCAAAAAGTCTTCTTTATTTTCTGAAATTTTATATCAAGTCAACTCAGATCATTCTTTTTTAAACTGAAGGTGTAATTAATAAGGTAAGGAGTGTTCAAATTCTATATTGTATAAATACTATAAATGATGTATAACTATGTATTAAAGATGTAAATACATTATTTATATGACAATTATGCATTGCACCTGTTCATCTTGCTTAACAATGTTTTTTTCCCAATTAAAACCTCCTCTTAACACCCTAAATTTTAGATATGATCAGCTCCACTTGATATTTCGAATCTTTTTATATATTATTCACTAAAAAATGATTCATATTTTCATTGGGTCGAATTTTAAAATTTGAGTTTTGAAGCTCTTCATTTTGTTGAAGTGCTTGAATGGATAACAACAACATATCCAATGGAATCTCACAAGTGGGCTCTAGGGAGGGTAATATGTACCTAGACCTTGTCACTATCTCATATAGATAGAGATGTTATTTGCGGAAGACCCTTGTCTCAAAAATATCAAGCACCATGAATGGATAAATATTTAAATTAATTCTTGGAAGAAGGATCTTTAAATAGCTGCATGCTTTTGAGAACATGCATTGCAACTTCACTTAGAATATTTCCAACTTGTTATTACAAAGTGATTTAGCAGTTAAACATTTGTTCATTGTATCCAAATATAATTCAATTTAGTTAGTCTCATTCACACGCCGTGGCCTTTCTTTTCCTATCCTCTGTAGTACTTTTAATTTTCTTGTCCACATGATTCTTTTTTGCACGATAATATTTCTAAAGTCATGAACGAAGAAGCACTATAAATAGACAGTTGCTTCAAAGCAGAGAAACTCATCAATTACACACTTTCCAAATACATCATCAGTTCTTGTATTTGCAGCCATGGGATTCTTGAAAATCCTTCTTGTTTTCTTCTTTTGTTCTTTCCCATGGCCTACTATTCAGAGTGATTTTGAGACTTATATAGTCCATGTTGAATCCCCTGAAAGCCTATTTTCTACTCAATCATCATTAACAGATTTAGAGAGCTATTACCTTTCTTTTTTGCCCGAAAGTACAGCAATTAGCTCAACTGGAAATGAAGAGGCTGCTAGCATGATCTGTTCGTATCACAATGTGATGAAAGGCTTTGCAGCAAGATTAACGGAATCACAAGTGAAGGAAATGGAGAAGAAACACGGCTTTGTCTCTGCACAGAAACAGAGGATTTTGTCCTTGCAGACTACTCATACTCCAAGTTTTCTTGGTTTGCAGCAGAATATGGGCTTGTGGAAGGATTCCAACTATGGGAAAGGTGTGATCATCGGAGTCATAGACAGTGGAATTTATCCTGATCATCCTTCGTTTAGCGATGTTGGGATGCCTCCTCCACCTGCTAAGTGGAAAGGTGTTTGTGAGTCCAGTTTCACAAACAAGTGTAACAACAAGATCATTGGAGCTAGGTCTTACAGACTTGGCAATGGTTCTGCGATAGATGAAAATGGACATGGTACACACACAGCAGGCACCGCTGCAGGAGCCTTTGTGAAAGGTACCAATGTATATGGGAATGCTAATGGTACAGCAGTTGGTGTTGCCCCTCTTGCTCACATAGCCGTATATAAGGTATGCGATTCTGATGGCTTCTGTTCTGACAGTGATATTTTAGCTGCCATGGATGCAGCTATAGATGATGGCGTAGATATTCTTTCTATGTCCCTTGGTGGGTCTCCAGAACCTTTCTATAGTGACAGCATTGCTCTGGGGGCATACACTGCAACCGAAAGAGGCATTCTTGTAAGTTGTGCTGCAGGCAACGTAGGTCCTTTCATTGGGTCTGTAGGAAATGCAGCCCCATGGATTCTTACAGTAGGCGCTAGCACACTTGATAGAAAGATAAAAGCTACTGTTAAGCTTGGAAATGGAGAGGAATTTGAAGGAGAATCTGCTTATCGTCCAAAGATTTCCAACTCAACATTCTTCACTCTATTTGATGCTGGAAAAAATGCAACTAATGAATTTGAAACCCCTTATTGCAAACTAGAGTCACTCACTGACCCTGCTATAAGAGGAAAGATAGTCATATGTCTAGCAGGTGGTGGCGTTACGAGGGTTGAAAAAGGACAAGCTGTGAAAGATGCTGGAGGTGTTGGTATGATTATCATCAACCCATCACTTTATGGTGTCACCAAATCAGCTGATGCTCATGTTCTTCCAGCAATGGATGTTTCAGCTTCAGATGGAATAAACATCCTTGCCTACATGAACTCAACATTGAACCCTGTTGCTACTATCACATTCCAAGGAACGCTGATTGGAGATAAAAATGCTCCCACAGTTGCTGCATTTTCTTCTCGTGGACCAAGTGAAGCTAGTCCTGGCATCCTGAAACCTGACATCATCGGTCCTGGTGTTAATATCCTTGCTGCTTGGCCTACCTCTGTGGATGACAACAAAAACACAAAATCCACATTCAATATTATTTCAGGCACCTCAATGTCTTGCCCTCACCTTAGTGGAGTAGCAGCTCTGCTGAAGAGCGCACATCCTGATTGGTCTCCTGCTGCTATTAAGTCTGCAATGATGACAACTGCTGACACGTTAAACCTTGCCACTAGTCCAATTCTAGACGAAAGGCTCCTTCCTGCTGACATCTATGCTATCGGTGCAGGACATGTTAATCCATCTGAGGGCAACTGATCCAGGACTAGTTTATGATACGCCATTTGAGGACTATGTACCTTATTTTTGTGGTTTGAACTACACAAATCGACAGGTAGGTAACTTTTTACAACGCAAGGTGAATTGCTCGGAGGTGAAAAGTATCCCTGAAGTGCAATTAAATTATCCTTCATTTTCCATATTTGGACTTGGATCAACTCCTCAGAGATATACCAGGACTGTGACCAGTGTTGGTGATGCTACATCATCTTATAAAGTGGAGATAGCTTCACCAAAAGGCGTTGTCGTGGAAGTTGAACCCTCTGAGCTAAATTTCTCCCAGTTGAACCAGAAGTTAACATACCAAGTGACATTTTCCACGACAACCAACAGCTCAAAGCCTGAGATTATTGAGGGATTCTTGAAGTGGACTTCTAATAGGCACTCTGTCAGAAATCCAATTGCAGTTGTGTTAGGATTGGATATATAAGTGCATTAAGTTCTCAAACACTTGATTGAGTGAAAATGCTGTTTGTTTTCTATGTTTGTTCACATCTATTTGAAGAATATAACATATCATCTTTGATAGAAGTTGGTTTTTCCTTTATCATTTCTTTTACTATGACATATTTCATTCCTTTGTCTTTTTTTTTTCTTGAAGAAAGTTCAAAAAGGCCTATTATGTTCAATCATATGTGTTGTTAACAAAGTTAGCATAAGAGTTGAGAAAACCTGATTAAAGGATCTGAAGTTAAAAGGCACAACTGTCTCATCAAAAACAAAAAGTCAAATTATGTGGTAATTGCTTGATTTTGTCAATCACAAAACTTTCCCCTATTTTTTGGACTTTTTTGTCTTATTCCTTTTTTTTTTTTTACACCTTTTAGTAAACCTTTTTTACGATTTTTTGGAATTTTTTTACTTTTTTTTTATCAAATGTATTTTAGGTGAAATTTTTTTCGTAATTTAACAATAATAAGAAAATATTCTCTATTTAATTTATACTATGTTTATTATAATTAATATTTAATATTATTAAAATAATAATATAATATTTGAAGAAAAATAGTTAAAAGATTGCGTATTTAAGCTAAGAAATTCTAATCATGAAAATTTTGACATGTGGCATAGGTCCGTATCTTTTCATTTTTAACCTCCGTGTCCGTCAAATTAGAGTAGTTACCAATTCTTTATTTTACGACTTAACATAATCCTGAAATGAACAAAAGTCAAAATGGTCCCTTAAAGCCTCAAACAAAACAAAATAGTATGGGAGGCTCCATTTTATTCTTAATAAATAATTTACCAAACAACAACAAACAGGTGAAATCCCATAAATGGGGTGTAAGAGGGTAAAACCTTATCACTACTTCATAAAAATAGAGAAATTATTTTTGGAAGACCTTACCTCAAACAATCATTTTAAACTCGCAATTCTTAAATTCCAAATGGAAAGGAGTAGTAGACGTGCAATCCACTTGAGAGTTGCATCCAGCACGTCTACAATGATATATTTCCCCTGTTGTGATGATGGTTCAACAAAACAGAGCATAATTATGCCATCGCCAAAAACACTGCCCACCAACGTGGTGGCGCCAGATAAATCGCCATCCCGGTCACCTGCTGCTCCAGTTCTCTTGCAACAACCATCTCACAAGAAAGGTCATCAATGGAAAACTACAAAACTCTTCCGGCGTGTGAAGTCAGTTTTCCGGTCATTTCCAGTTATAAACCCTCCATGTAAGATGCCAGTAGGAAACCGGCTCCACGAAGGACACATACACGGAGGAAAACAGATGACAGGAACCCTTTTTGGGTACAGAAAAGCTAGAGTCAATCTTGCAATTCAAGAAAATCCTAGAGGGGTCCCTCTGCTTCTGCTCGAACTTTCAATCCAGACTGGTAAACTTCTCCAAGACATGGGCTCCGGACTTGTTAGAATTGCTCTTGAGTGTGAAAAGAACCATTCCGAGAAACTCAAACTCATCGATGAACCCATATGGACCATGTACTGTAACGGACGAAAAGTTGGATATGCTGTCAAGAGAGGGCCAACAGAGGATGATCTCAAGGTCATGCAGAACCTTCATGCAGTGTCAATGGGAGCTGGTGTTCTTCCTACTGACTCCCCGGAAGGCGAGCTTACTTATATGAGAGCATTTTTTGAACGGACTATTGGATCAAAGGACTCTGAGACTTATTACATGATGAATCCCAATGGCACCACTGGTCCTGAGCTCAGCATCTTTTTCGTTAGGATTTGATATATATGTTACGTACCAACATAAATGTTCTTTATTTTCGTTTGTTCCTTTCTTGAGTGTACCGTTAATTTCGACTTTATGGTCTTATTTGATTGGCTATTGGACATGTATACATACTTCTTTTTGCTGGAAATCAACTGTATCCCACTACATACTTCTTTTATCAAAAAGCGGTTGGTTTACTGGTAATTCTTTAATTGTTTTTGATTTAACTAGGTTTACCATATGTGCGTTGCATTGTGATGCCTAGTCTTGAGATTTATTTTATCATAAAACAGAATCCATGAAGTCTAAATGAATAGTTGTAACGGATAAATAAGGCTTATGAAATATTATAAATTTGTAAATAATATTTCGTTTGGCTCAACAGTAATCAAAAGTTCAAGAAACGCCATCTGCACAAAGCATTGAAAAAGAAACATTTTCTGAAAAATGTTTTCCAATGTTTACATGTTCGATTGGCTTAAACGTATTTAATCTGATTCAATTTGGTGACAACACCATAATTTTAGTAATATAGCATTTAAACTACTAAAAATATTGAAGAATGCAGTACATAACTCATAATCTCATTGACATTTCAAAATTCAAGGGCATATTTACAAATAGTTATCTGGGATTTGAATTAAGATAATTCATCTTGATACATAATTTAAAAATTTATAGTTTACTTTTAATAAATCAATTTTTTTTAAAAAAAAAACCATGTTATCCAGTTGAAGATGAGGCTATGACTTTTCGAGAATATAAATAATGTACACCAGATAAATGATATTGTCACTTTTATTGTATGTTTTGATGATTTAACAAACCATGGGACCTAGTAGATGGACCAAGTTCCATGTACTTCAATCTGTTTAACGGTAAATGGATGCCAGCTATAAAATCTGTTGTGGTAGGTGAAAAGTACTCTGTTGTACTTCGTACTGACTAGCCAATGAAAGAACACTAGATTTCTCTTGTCACATGTCTAAGACTCTCTTTCATGACATGGGAGCAGCGGCTTTTACATCAGTGAACATCAAAAGGTGAATCTTCACTCTCTCAAGAAAAAGATGTGTGCAAGATAGCAGAGTGGATCCGGTAGAACGTGTGCTTCAAGAGTAGCATTGTTATTGTGTTCTGAGTCCTTAAACATTGTAAGATCATATTTCCTAAAGTTACAAAGAAACATTGATCAATTACTTTTGTGCAAGTGTTTGGTTCTGGGTTAGAGTTAGCCTAGAGTTGAGTGTTGAAGTCTACATTAAACTAGAGTTTGGCAATAGAGATGTTGCTTAGGCTAATCTTGTAATAGAGTTATTGCAAGGGAAGGGTGGAGAGTCTAGTGTCTAGATCACAAGAGTTTATAATAGATGATTTTGCTCTTGCATCTTAATGAAGAATGGTTAAGAAATCCCATGAGACAAGTTGTCGTTGTTTCTCCCTTGAACAAAAAGTTTTTCCACGTAAAATCTTGTGTTGTTATTGTCTACATTATATTTGTTTTATAACATTACTCTATTGAGGGGACCTGGCGCCTGTACATTCTAACAGCCACCAAAGTGCCAATCCAAAACTTTAACTAAATGATATTCGACCTTTAGAGTTCTTAACATTGAATTCATTACATTTTTAGAACTCTAATTTCTAATCTAGTATTTATTAAAATTCTATTACTTTTTGCATATGAATTTATTGACAAAGTGTTAATGCTTGATTTTGTCAATATTGACAAAGCTCAAAACTTCGCATCTTAACGATTACTTGTTTTCAGCACTCAAGTTAAGGTATAATTCTAGATTTATTTTGGTTCCCAGGGAATGGCGTGACCATTAGGCCACCAGAGCAACCATCTGGAGATTTCAGGTTAAAGATTCAGCTACGACAATAGATGTGTGGCTTCATCTGCTCCAACCTTTATATGCACGAATACTTCACTTGCAAGGCGCACGAGTCACCTCATGTACTAATTAAGGTGCATCCAAGTTGACTCGAACATTATTTAAAAAAGTATATTGTAGATTAATGACTTCATCTATATGATGTTGCTATGCCAAGTTCATTATCACAGAGATGTCAAATAGAATAAAATAGTTTTAGCGTGTATCTGCAGGCATGACTATTTCACATTTCCATAATAACATCTGACTTGCAAATAAAAAAATATATTTCCAAGAAGTATATATTCCCTCAATCAAAATTCCAAAACACACACAAAATAACATCTCTTTCACTAGCACTAAAATTATCATGGCTCAATACAGGTCAATTATTACTATAATTGGGCTTATTTGTGTGCTCTTTCCATTTACCACTAATGCAACTGAACAGAACAATTCCCAAATCTATATTGTTCATTGGGAGTTCCCTGATGGGGAAAGGCCTACCACGTATCAAGATTTAGAAAGCCGGTATCTTTCTTTCTTGCCTGCAACAACCTTGGATAGTGCCCGTGAGGCGCCACGATTGATATATTCCTATAGAAATGTCCTAACGGGTTTTGCAGCTAAGTTATCACTTGAGGATATAAAGGAAATGGAGAAAATGGAAGGATTTGTCTCTGCACGCCCCGAGGGGATACTTGATTTATACACCACACATAGTGTCAATTTCATGGGGTTGCACCAGAACATGGGGTTCTGGAATGACTCGAATTATGGGAAAGATGTGATCATTGGAGTTATTGACACAGGAATTTTCCCGGACCACCCTTCATTTAGCGATGATGGGATGCCACCTCCCCCTGCTAAATGGAAGGGAAAGTGTGAATTTAATGTCACAAAGTGTAACAACAAGCTCATTGGAGCAAGGTACTTCCGCTACTCGGGCGATGATCCATGGGACGAAAATGGACATGGTACACATGCTGCTAGCACGGCTGCTGGACGTTTCGTTCCAGGTGCTAACATTTTTGGCAATGCTAATGGCACAGCTGTGGGCGTTGCACCTCTTGCTCATGTTGCCGTTTACAAAGCATGCTCTGCTGTCGGTTGTTTTGGGAGCGACGTTTTGGCTGCAATGGATACGGCTATTGAAGATGGTGTCGATGTTCTTTCAATTTCCTTTGGTAGTCGATTTAATGAATTCTATGAAGACAACATTGCACTTGGTGCATTTAGTGCGATGGAAAGGGGAATCTTTGTCAGCTGTGCTGCTGGAAATTCAGGACCATACAGTTTTTCAATGTCTAATGAAGCTCCCTGGATTCTCACAGTTGGTGCCAGCACTATTGACAGGAAAATAAAGGCCACTGCCGTGCTTGGAAACAATCAAGAATTCGATGGAGAATCAGCCTTTCAACCTAGTGACTTTCCTCCAACACTGTTACCTCTTATTTATCCTGGAATCAATGCTAGTGATTTTCTTGCTAAATATTGTATCCCTGATTCACTGAACAACACAAATGTCGCTGGAAAGATAGTGTTGTGTGTGTCTAGTTCAACGGAGCAAGTTGATACCGGGAAAGCAGTGAAAGCAGCTGGTGGTGCTGCCATGATTATTATGAATCGAGAATCCTGGGCTAACACAACATTAGCTGAAGCACATGTCCTACCCGTGACACACATTACCTATGCTGATGGTCTAAAAATCCAAGAGTACATAAACTCAACAACAACACCCACTGCAACAATCGTGTTCAAGGGAACTACAATCGGAGATGATGGGGCTCCAGTGGTTGCTGGGTTTTCTTCCAGAGGTCCAAGTTATGCAAGTCCTCGAATCCTAAAACCGGACATTATTGGTCCAGGTGTTAACATTTTAGCAGCTTGGCATATTCCCTTGGAGAACAACATAAGCACAAACTCTACATTTAACATGATTTCAGGTACCTCAGTGTCTTGTCCTCATCTCAGTGGCGTAGCAGCACTACTAAAAAGTGTTCACCCCGATTGGTCTCCAGCTGCAATTAAGTCAGCAATTATGACAACGGCCGATGTCTTAAACCTCGGATCCAGCTTAATCGAGGATGAAACATACCTTCCAGCCAATGTCTTTGCCACAGGTGCAGGCCATGTTAATCCATCAAAAGCAAATGATCCTGGCCTGATATATGACATAGAGCCGTACGATTACATACCTTATTTATGTGGTTTGAATTACACAAACAGACAAGTTATTGTCATTGTGCAGCGCAAAGTTAATTGTTCGGAGATTACTAGCATCTTAGAAGGTCAACTAAATTATCCATCATTTTCGATTCAAGTCAGAAGCAACTCAGGAGCTCAAGTATATTCAAGAACTGTGACAAATGTTGGACAAGCCAACTCAACATACAGAGTTGAAATTGATTCACCGCGTGGCCTTGATGTTAAAGTTGAACCAACGACACTGGTATTTTCAGAGGTGAAACAAAAATTGAGCTATCAAGTGACATTTACACCTTTTGCTATACCAAGTACCACATATACTCAAGGATCTCTCAGATGGATTTCTGAAAACCATATTGTTAGGAGCCCAATTGCTGTTCGGTTTTCCGACTTATTTTGAAGGAACAAATGAAGGAGCTGATCTCATTGACACAATGATCAAGATTTTTCATTTGCAATAAAACCATCTTCAGGGTTCATGTATCTACATTGTAAATGTATCTTGTCTTTCTGTTCCTATCCACTTTGTCACCCTCACCCTCCTCAGACCTCACTCATGAAACTACACTGAGTTATATTGTGTTGTTATTTGCAATAAAAACAAATATTATGTTGTCCTTTTTCGCTCTTGTCAATACAATCATATACATGTTCTTAGCGTTGAACTCACTACTTTCACTTTCAAAATGCATACATAGTTAAAAATGAAAGCAAAACAAAATATTAAATTAATTCAAGTACTTAAATGGGAAGTTTAGGCTGTCAAGAAAGATGTTGTTCTTCCTTGATTGCCAAGGATGTAGCAATATGGAGTTGAGAAGGCACCAAAATATGTTATTTATCATTAAATACAAAATGTCAAATTAAGTTGTAGTGCTTGATTTTGTCAATATTGACAAAGCACAAAACTTGTAATTAACATCTATTGACAAAGTATATATTTATGGCAGTAATTAACATCAGCCCGTTGGCCATTGGAATCCTTTATCCATTTTTTTATTTGAAGGAGGTGCAAGTTTATAATATTGTAGTTCTCTTTCATTTTCTCTCCATTGGTGAAGAGGGATAATGTACGGGCGTTCATCATATGGTACGATTTTGAAAAATTCAATTCCATTATTTTATGATTTTAGAAACTCAGGGCAAAAACTCAACAAATCTCCCCCTTGGCCTGAATACAAAATAAATTTGTTTTACCTTCTTCCCACAATCTTCATCAGGTTGAATCTCCTTTGTAAAATCTCCTCTGCAAATTCCATGTGTCGCCACAGAGAATCTCTCTGAAAACCTTCCAACAAAATTTTCATTACAGTCAAATAGGTTGCGGCTAGAACTGAATCTGCCAAGATGAATATTTGTTCTTAGCCTCACTCTGATTCCACTTGTTAGGCCGACAAGCACTAACAACTACCTCAAGCTCTGATACCAAAGGACCGACAAGAATCAGGTGTCATGCGGAAGCTAGCAAAGCAACCCCCAAAAGACCAAGAGCATGAAGATAAACGAGAAGCATATCATAAAGAAACACAAATAATTAACGTGGTTCGATCTACTGAACTACATTGTCTGGTGTATTAGTTAAGGTGCGCCCAACTGAATTAAACATTACTTGTATAAAATATTAATATCGTAGAACGACTTTTTCATTATGTCAATTTCATTATAAAAAAGAGAATTAAAATATAATAAAATTGTTTTAGCGTGTTAATGACCAATTCAATTTCCATTTTTAATTAATTTAATCCAAGAATCTCCAGGCATGACTGTTTCACAAATCTATCATTTCTTCTGACCAGCAAAAATAAATAAATAAATTTCAATGACCATATATAGCCTTAATCAAAATTCCAAAACTCCCACCAAATCTTTTAGGTACATTATTTTTCTAACTTCATCCCTTCATTGTAGATATAATTTAAATTCATTTTTCTTAAAGTTGTCATGGCTCAATTCAGGTCAATTGTCATTATAATTGGGCTGATTTGTGTGTACTTTATGTTCACCACTAGTGCAACTGAACATCCTGTTTATCAAAGGCCTAAAGAAGATGAAGAACAGAACAATTCACAAATCTATATTGTTCATTGCGAATTTCCGGATGGCGATAGAGGTACCAGATATCAAGATTTAGATAGCTGGTATCTTTCTTTCTTGCCTGCAACAACTTCAGATAGTTCTCGTGAGGCACCACGTTTGATTTATTCGTATCGCAATGTTCTAACAGGTTTTGCAGCTAAGTTGTCCCCGGATGACCTGAAGGAAATGGAGAAAATGGAAGGATTTATTTCAGCACGACCCGAGAGAATACTTGATTTATACACTACTCATAGTGTCAACTTCTTGGGGTTGCACCAGAACATGGGGTTCTGGAATGACTCAAATTATGGGAAAGGTGTGATTATTGGAGTTATTGACACGGGGATTTTCCCGGACCACCCTTCGTTTAACGATGATGGGATGCCACCTCCCCCTGCTAAATGGAAGGGTAAGTGTGAATTTAATGTGACAAAGTGTAACAACAAGCTCATTGGAGCCAGGTACTTCCAGTCATCGGGGAACAAGACATCATGGGATGAGGATGGGCATGGTACACATACTGCTAGCACGGCTGCTGGACGTTTCGTGCCAGGTGCTAACATTTTTGGTAATGCTAATGGCACAGCTGTGGGTGTTGCACCTCTTGCTCATGTTGCTGTGTACAAAGTGTGCTCTGCACTCACTTGCTCTGAGAGCGACACTTTGGCTGCAATGGATATGGCTATTGATGATGGAGTCGACGTGCTTTCTCTTTCCCTTGGTAGACTAACTAACAATTTCTATGAAGACAACATTGCACTTGGTGCATTTAGTGCTATGGAAAAGGGAATCTTTGTCAGCTGTGCTGCTGGAAATTCAGGGCCATCCAGATTTTCGTTGTCTAATGAAGCACCCTGGATTTTAACAGTTGGTGCAAGCACGATCGATAGGAAAATCAAGGCCACTGCTGTTCTTGGAAACAATCAAGAATTTGACGGAGAATCAGCCTTTCAACCTAGTGACTTTCCTCCAACACTATTGCCGCTTATCTATCCTGGAAACAATGCTAGTAACTTAAATGCTCAATATTGCACTCCTGCTTCTTTAAACAACACGAATGTCATGGGAAAGATTGTGTTGTGTGAGGTTGGCATAACGAAACGAGTTGATAAAGGAAAAGCAGTGAAGGAAGCTGGTGGTGCTGGCATGATTCTTATGAATTCAGAAAACATGGCTAACATAACAATGGCCGAGGTACATGTCCTTCCGGTGACACACGTTAGCTATGCAGATGGTGTAAAAATCAAAGAGTATATAAACTCAACATTGATCCCTACTGCAACAATAGTTTTCAAGGGAACAATAATCGGAGATGATCGTGCTCCAGTGGTTGCTGGATTTTCTTCCAGGGGTCCAAATTATGCAAGTCCTGGAATTTTAAAACCGGACATTATTGGTCCTGGTGTTAACATCCTAGCAGCATGGCATATTTCCTTGGAAAACTATACAGACACCAACTCGAGATTCAACATGGTCTCAGGTACCTCAATGTCTTGTCCTCACCTAAGTGGCGTTGCAGCACTACTAAAAAGTGCTAACCCCGATTGGTCTCCAGCTGCAATTAAGTCAGCAATTATGACAACGGCCAATGTCTTAAATCTCGGATCCAGCTTAATCGAGGATGAAACGATTGGTCTCCAGCTGCAATTAGGTCAGCAATTATGACAACGGCCGATGTCTTAAATCTCGGATCCAGCTTAATCGAGGATGAAACATACCTTCCAGCCAACGTCTTTGCCACAGGTGCAGGCCACGTTAATCCATCAAAAGCAAATGATCCTGGCCTGATATATGACATAGAACCATCCGATTACTTACCTTATCTGTGTGGTTTGAATTACACAAACAGACAAGTTGGGATTATTTTGCAGCGCAAAGCTAATTGTTCAGAGATTACTAGCATCTTAGAAGGTCAACTAAATTATCCATCATTTTCAATCCGATTCAGAGTCAACTCAACAGCTCAGGTATATTCAAGAACTGTGACGAACATAGGACAAGCCCATTCAACATACAAAGTTGAAATCAATTCACCGCCAGGCATTGATGTGAAAGTTGAACCAACTACACTTATTTATTCAGAGGTGAAACAAAAACTGAGCTATCAAGTGACATTTACACCTTTGGCTACTATACCAAATACCACTTTTAGTCAGGGATCTCTCAGATGGATTTCTGAAAAACACATTGTTAGGAGCCCAATCGCTGTGCGATTTTTCTGAAGGAAATGCTCTCAGTGACACTGATCAAGATTTTTCATTTGCAATAAAACTATTTTCTAAATATATGTATCTTCTTCTTCTGTTTTTATTTCATTTGCAATAAAATAAATACTATTATGTTGTCCTTTTTTTCCTCTTGCCAACACAATAAACAACAATAACAACATATCCAGTGGAATTCCATAAGTGAGGTCAGGGGAAGATAGAATGTACGCAGACCTTATCACTACCTCGTCTGAAAAATCCATAAGCACAATAAACTAGAAATGACATAATATACTAATTTTCCCCCGGTAAATGTTAAGCAACTCATATTTTCAACGATTTTCGATCAGGAGAATTGTGCTTAGTCAAGATAAGTTTAATAAATCAGAAAGGAGAATAAAATATCTCTAAGCTGAAAAGTAGGAGAATCATATAGGCAATAATTCAAAAATGAATATTTTAGTTGGCTATGATACAAAAACTAAGTTGACTTATAGATTTATGGTTGGCACTTTGGAACTCCTGTGGATACAATGAGAGCACACCAATTCAGAATCTAAAAGTTGACTTTCGAGAATGTTTGTGAAGTTCAGTGATCATACGTGAAATTACTCCAACTTTAGCACTATATCAAGCCTACTTTATAATATCTAGATCCTTGCAAGTAGCAAAAGAAAGGACATCGCCCCTGTTGCTTATCGGGTAACTGACAACCAAACACTAGAAAATGATTTATTTTCTCATACCAAACACACTTGATATCCACTAATGTTGCCCATGGGCTTGCCGGACATGTCAATTCAACAACAGCAATTGGCCCCCGGCTTGTCTATGACATCGATCAGTTGAGTCTCTATCTATGCAGTTCAAATTACATGAACGAATACAAGTATTCCAAAAAATATGACATAGACGTTTACTTAACGCGATTGTCTGGCCACCTAAAGCTAGCTTCACAGTTAGTCAGGAGTCCAATTGCTACGGTAATCTTTGAGAACGACAGGTAGCTATAAGTTCCCATGAATGATGAGTTCATTTTGGCTTTCTGTAAGTGTTGAAGTTTGATATTTGAATTTGTTGGTTGGAGTTTAGCTAAGCTCTCAAATGATTAGGATTGAACTAATAATTTAACCAGCCAATGAAATAAATAATACAGTTTTGGTCTCCTAAACAATCCAACATTTCTGGTTTACTTCCTATCTTCTTATGATGTTTCTCCCTTTTATACTAAAACTAGAATCTGGACACGTGCGTTGCACGTATGTCCCATATATTTTTTATAGATTCATTAGAATGATAAATTCTATAAAAGAAATAATACCTATAATAAGTAATAGAATCTAACAATTACATATTAATATTTAAAAGTTTGATAAGAAACATCAAATACAAATGACAAATTTGCCCAAATAAAAATATAAACTTATTACAATTTGAAATTTATAGAAAATTAAATTAAAGAAATATAATAGAGATAAAACACAAAAAGAAACTGAGAAGAAAAAGTACAATACACATTTTTTTAAGACAACAAACTTATTACAATTTGAAATTTATAGAAAATTAAATTGAAGAAATATAATCGAGATAAAACACAAAAAGAAACTGAGAAGAAAAAGTACAATACACATTCTTTTTAAGAATTTAATCATAATAATGTAGATGGAAAAAAACAAAATCAATACATAATTTTTTGAATTTTTATCGACACCTTATCACATAACCAATCAAATAGAGCCCTCCTCATCGAGTCAAACCAAAGCATGATTCAAATAGCATAATAATGGAGTAAGTGTTTTACTACTTTAACTATAGAATGAAAAAGATTAACCTTGATTAGGAATTTCTTGAAACGAAAAAGATGTATTTATATAATAGGAATATGGTATTAGGAATCTCGGAGAAATACTCAAAGATATTCTAAAATTATAAATTAAATATTTGGAGGTTATGGATATGAAAAATATGAGAGTAATCAATA
This sequence comes from Solanum virginianum, assembly GCA_000787875.1. NCBI lineage: Eukaryota > Viridiplantae > Streptophyta > Magnoliopsida > Solanales > Solanaceae > Solanum > Solanum virginianum. Next base: position 11,467 of record DF362439.1, on the reverse strand, counting down.
TTAAAAGTAGCAATAAGTAGTAATAAAATGCTAATAATAGCTAAAATAAATGATAAAAAAGAATAACTTTTCATATTTCACAAGCTTCTCCAAAAGTTATACATTTCTGAAATGATTAAAAATAATTAAAAATCAATAATTGATATATAAAATTAAAGTAAATAATTACTATGAAAACTTAAATCAGCTTATAACTTTGTATGGTTTTTTTTCGAGGGTGAGGCATTTGTTAATTATGGATAGGTTTCGTTTTCTTTTCTTTTTTTTTAAAGAAAAACGTTTCTAATTTTCCCATGAATTGATGAATGAATTGGGTCTATATTTGAAATACAATATATATTCATTCAACTCTTCAAATTCTAATGTTTAAAAGCAAATTCAAACTAACATTTGAATCTTTAATATGATTTCAAGGAAATTAATTAATAGTTAAAGGGTAAAATAATATTATATCTTTTAAAGCATATTTTCATATATATGTATATGTATATTAGAAGACAAAAAGACTTGAGAAGACAAAAGCTTAACATGAAAAACAAAAATTATTTCATTTACGTTTTTATGATGACGGTATGGCCATTGGCACTTTTGCTGCAATCCAAAAGGGTACCTTCATGAGTGCTTCTTCCCGTAACGATGGTCCACTCAGTGCTACAACTTCAAATGTTGGATTCTCACAGTTGGCACTAGCACCCATCATAGGAAGATAGTGGCAACAATTGTACTAAGGAATGGGCAAGAATATGACTGGTGAATCGATTTTTCACCCTACAGACTTTCTTCATACATTATTTTCCTTGGTATAACCCTAGCTTGTTAAATGAAGAGGCTGAACTCTGTTCATTAGGATCATTGAATAACACTGATGTTAAAGGCAAAGTTGTCGTGTAACAAAGGCGGTGGTGTAACAAGACTTGAGAAAGGGCAAACAATAAAGGATGCAGGTGGTGTTGCCATGATTCCTGTCAATCAAGAGATTGACGGAGAAGGAATTTTAGCTTATGTTGACGTGTTTCCTACGACAAATGTATGATTAAAGTTTGCGTAAACTCAACCTCCATGCCATCGACAGGAATCCTTTTAAATGGCACTAGCTTAGGCTTTAAGAGCGCACCATCTGTATAAACCCTCTTGAATCTATTTCAAACAAATGAATTGTTAGTCAAAATCTCTCATAAATGCCTTTATGAATTAACCAATTCAATTTTGGAGATCATAATATTGCTTAAAAAGCAAGTTTTAAAATTTGAAATATGTGAATGAATCACAAAATGTCAGTTGAGCATTGACAAAGAGGTGTACAACGATTCAGAATTTAGACATTATGAATTCAACTTTTAAGATTTTGTATTGTGTCATGACCCAAGCTCATGAGTCATGGCATGACATGTATCATTTGTTTCGGGTCTAGGCCCATTCATGCTATATTTAGTTAAGAGAACACGAATACCATGTTAAGTTAAGAATTATATTCAAAATTGATACTTAGATTGATCATACAAGAAGCACCATATAAGGACAATGTCCGAAGCTAGAAATGGAACTAACTACAACAACAACATACCCAGTGGAATCCCACGTACTGAACTAAATTATTATTACTATGTTAGAAGTTAGTGGTTGTATATACCTATAGTAGCTGCTTAGCAGTGTGCAAGGTTGGGGCATTTATGCAAGTTTTGTCTTCAAGGGGTTGTTGGGTTCTTGAAATAAGGTGGGATATTCCATGATTAAGTTTGAAAATAAATTTATTGATAGGTGGCATCGCGACTCATATTATTCAAAGAGCTGTATCATGGATCTATTGTTATGTTGTTACAAGCCCAATTTCTGTTGAATTGGAATATGGGGCCATCAAGCCAAATCAAATGAAAATTGGGCCAAAGAGAGGTTGGGCTAAGACAACCCATTTTGACATCAGTGGGCCAAGAGAAGCTGTGTTATTGAGAGTCACTTCTAAATGGGCTAAGAATTTTAGTTGAACCCTACTTAAATAAAGGATTGGGCCAAGTCCATTTTGACAGCTTTACTTCGGTATAATATAAGGAAAAATTACGTGGATAACTTAGCATATATTAGTTAATTAGCTAGCATAGCTATAGTTTGAATTAATTACGGCTCGCGACAAATATCTAGCTATAACTACAGTTTGACTTTTATGTAATTTGCACGATTTATACTATCATTGTGCGCGACTATACAAAAGTTGTGCGTGAATCAAATTTTATAGCAAAATATACAAATACTGTGAATTGTATAGCGAATTATACAAAGGATGTGCACGAATTATATCGCGAAATATACAAACGCTATACAAAAACTGTGAATTGTAGAGAATTATACAAACGTATACAAATGTTACGCAAATTATACAGACGTTGCTATAATCAGAGTTACAAAATGTAATTATCCAAACTATAATTGTGGAGCATAATTAAAGTATTTTTGAGTGGTTATATGTAAATATTCCTCTAAACATAATGATAAGAGAATAATTTGGAATTCTTCCTTCCCCTTGTGCAAAATCTTCTTTTTAGCTCAATTATTTGACATATTAAACGTCTAAATCAACATAAGTTTTTTATGCAATAAACTTTAGAAAAAGATTTCAAACATCGTGAAAATTAAATTTTCTTGTTATTCATGATATGATTGAACAACCAAAACATCATAAATCTACTTAACATTTGTGACTTGTTGGCACTGATTACGAAACAAAATTTAAAAAAATTTGTGGCCCCATAAAGTTGGACTGTTGTTATTTTAAATTTTGTCTACTTTCAAACATACCAGGAAAATTGGAAAAGGAAAGAAAAAAGAAAGAAAAAACAAAAAGTGAATTATTTTATTTTTATTTTCCTCTGACGTTTTTCAGCAAATCTTAAAAAGCAAAACACAGTCCACAAGAACTCTCACTGTTTATCTGCCCTAAAATTTAAATACGCGTCAGCTACGCCATCCTCACATTAATTTTCACCATTAATGTCAAATTCCGAAGCTTTCAGTTTAAATTATGCCCACTGTAGATTCGGAACTGAAGTATTCACTTATTTTTGACTGATTCAAAAACAAAAATGGGCGGCTACACTGAGGATTCTTCAAAAGCTTCAGCTGAATCTAGCTTCCGAGAACTTGATGATGTTTTCTTGCAGGTCAATTTGATTTATACCCTTTTTTTCTTTTGGGGATCCCTTTGACCCCTTTTAGTTCGTTTTGAAATTCGTGGTTGATTTTACTGTTTTTTCAGACTCAAACAAGAATATGGCTTGGGGAAGTTCTGAATATGAGGTTGGATGAACGCTTACATATTTCTGATTTGCTTGCTGATGGGGATCTTCTGTAAGTTTTTCCCCTTTTCCCATTATCTTTTCTTGGTTTTTTAACTTTCTAAATAGTGGTTATCCAGCTGTTTTGGTATTTTATTGTTAAAGAATGAGGATTTCAGTTTACCCCATTGTTAATGATGCTGTGATTAATTCTTCTAGTTCTTGCATCTTGATACTGTTTGCATTTTCTATTTTTCTGCTTTTTGGCTTAATTTGATGTTTGCTTGTAGCTTGTTAATGTTGTGTTTGATGAGGAAAAGTTTAATTGCAATTAGTGGGGTTACACTAGCAAACTCATTGGTTATGGAGACTCTGTACTCGTTTTGCGCCTATTTGTTATATTTTCTTGTTTTGGAATCAAAATGAAAAATAGGTTCAAGTTTTTAGTTTTTGCTACCAATAGAATCTATTGATTATTGAATTTGGTGTTAAAATCATGTCTGTACACTTGGAAGTTTGTGATATTCTTGATGTCCTGTCAAGCCTATCGTACTAGACTACTATCTATACTAATGGTTATTTTTCCTTACCTCAAAAGCGGAAATGACACTAAGTTAAGTAAAGTTAAGTAAACCCTTTAAGTTCCTAGAGTTCTCCTTGCTGTGTTGAAACAATATATAGATTGGTACGTCTGAAGACTTACATAGGACATGACCAAACCATTTCAAACTACTTTCTCTTTATTGTCCATTACTTGCACCTTCGTTGAATCAAGGATGTGCGTCCGATCTTTTCTAATCTGGAGTATAAGATCACTTTATACTCTGAAGAATGTTGCAGCTTACATGAGGAATATGGCCTTGTATTTTAACATCTGGAAGAGATAACCTGTGTAGGTTTGAAGTCGCCAAAGAATTATGGAATATGCTATTAGCCAAAAGTGGAGAACTAAGACATATGAAGTATGAACCACTTGGTTCACGGAGATGCAGTGGGAGATATATGCCATACTCTAATGTTGACTCATTTTTGAAGGTAAATTCTTTTGATTTGGCTTTATTTCAATGGAAAAATAATGATACTGCTATTATGAGGTGGAGAAAACTCCTTAATGAGACCGACAAAAGGTGATAGCCTTGTAATCCCTGGTTATGGCAGATCTGCAAAATACTGGGATTAAATGGTATTGATCTCTTCTCCCCATCAGATGTCGTTGAGAAAAAGAACATTCGAAAAGTTTGCATTTGCTTAAGGGCACTCTCAAATAAGGCTCGTTCCAAACAATTGAAGGTAAAAATCTTTTTGCAGACATTTTTCTCCTCCTTTTTTTAATCAAATAACACTTTTCACTTACTTCTGAAGAACTTCTGCTTCTTTGGCTGGTTATTATGTTCTCTGGATTGCCGTAGAACTTTTATACTTCCTTTACTTCTGCTATAAACCTGTTTGTATGCTTTAGGTTCCTGACTTTGACTTGGTGACCTCTACGGTAGTCATGCCAAAAAAAATGGTGGGTGGCATTCGCCGAAGCTTGGAGACATCACAGTGCAGCCTTTCAAGTTCTTCTGGTTATCACTCATACAAAGAAACAAGATCAAAACGTACAGAGGTATGGTTAAATTCACCATTAGTAGGAAATATTACACTCTTTTCTTTCTCCTTATAATAAAAATAATTACACTCGTCTTAGAGATGCTAATATATCCTTACATATGCTATAGAGAAATAAAATCATAGAATCTGAAGCAAACTATGACTCTTCATCTGAAGAGTCTGATGAGGCTGAGAGCAAGTTTGTGGGAGAAGAGTCTTGTTGCTCATCTATGAATCAGCTTGAAGATGATAATGCCGCAGATTCAGATGCAGACAAATCTTTTGGCGAATATTCAGCTGTTAGCAAGAAAGAAAGAGAGAAAAACAGAACCTCTCGAGGAAATGGACGGGAATATATTAGTGCCAATGATAGGATACACTTTGATTATAGTGACCTAAATGCAGAAAATGATGAGTCAATTGTTGGAGATTCTATGTATGATAACGAAATGGAAGATAGCTGCATTTCCAACTATTTATCATTCTCAGATTCAATTATTGGTGGAACTGATGGTAGTACACCTGTTTTGCGGGAAGGTGAAGATAATATTTTGAACTTATTTATGGCAATTGATTCTCATAGACCTAATTCCGGTAAAGGGTCTTACCAGAACGGACATCATTATAAATATTCTGATAATGAAGACGCTGAAGTTTCATCAACCACTAGCATGAGCTCTATACTAGGTCGGGTGCATGCTTTGGATTTTGATGACCAATTTGATGCAGATGAATGTTTAACAGAAGAGACATCTGGTTCCTTGCTGGAAAATGAGTCTGATCGGCATGATAAGGATTTATCTGCAAGTCATAAAACATGGAATGTTGCTACTAATGAACTTGTTTTCCATGATACTGAGGAACCTTCTGTATTGAAGCCTAAAATTTCTGCCAGTCTCAATGAGCTCACATATCCTGGTTCAGATGAATTGCTATCTGCTTCGGCACAGCCTCTTACAGATAAATTTGTTTCATTGCACAGAAATAACTCAAATTGCTTTGATCCAGATGAAGATATCAAGGCTGCAAGAAGTAAAGATATGGTTTGTCTTGATACTGCAGCATGTAGTAATAATCTTAAGAACGTGTCTTTAGTTGACAAAAGTGAAGGATGTGATGGTGATTCACAGTATCTGAAATTCGTTTCTGAGGTAAGCAGTAGTACATGCGAACCATCCATGACTTTGGATGATGTTAACATGGATCGGAATTCCGTTATCTCTGCAAATTGTTGTGAACATATTGAAAAAGGGCACCCCTGTTCCTGCTCTGTCTATGGTTCAGGTGATGCAAATGAAGTATGTGAACCAACACTTTCAGGAGATGATGTAAGTATTCTTCATTGTGGATCTTCTTGAACTCCGACTTGTGTCATTAGTAATTTCAATAATTAACCTTTAAATCACATTCGCGTTTTTTGTTTTCTTATTATTAAATAGGGTGACAAAAAGCATAAAGTTCCACATGGTTTGGAACAAAATGCTTCAAAGGGAAGTCAAGAAACACATGCTGGTGTATTAAAAGTCAAAAGTCGACAGAGGCCATTGCTGAAAACAGTTGCTGGCGGCACTGCACTTGTTGGTGCACTGTGTCTGTTGCTGCATTTCAGGTTTGTACCACTCTTTAAACTTTCCCTCCTTTTGATTAGCAATTTATCGCTTGATCACCGTAAATCCTGTGCTCTTTACATAACAGTCGTAGGAAAAACAAACAGGAAAGCAGTGAAGGCAATAGTAAACGAACTCAAAGTATGAAGTTCCGTGGCAGAGATTTCTCGTATGGTCATGGACAAAATGGACGTCGAGTAGATAGTGTATATCCTTCTGAAAAACTCAAGTTCAAGAATTAGTTTCTGCACCTGAGAGACTTGTAAGAAGCAGGGCTGAGCCCATGTCATTGTATTTTACTGCAGAATAAGATGAGGTTTAGTTCATACGTTAAAGAAAAGAAGCTAGCTACTTCTATAATAGATTAGAAAAAAGAAAAACAAGATAGCTACTTCCATTAGTTACATGTAATTTTGAAGGAATTAACAGCTTCAATTAATGAGTACTTTTATTTATTTGGTCTTTATTTATTTATTTATTATGACCTTCTCATGGTAGAAGTAACGTCTGCGTATACTCTGTCCTCCCTTAGACTACACCCCACTCGCGGGACTACCCTGAGTTTATTGTTGTTGTAACGCTGAGTTGAGTTAATAATACTAATTTAGTCAACCAATGAAATGATTTATCCATAATCTATGCATGATTTAATACAGCAATTAGAAAATGCTGCTGGACTATATTGGGGTTGAGAAATATCCAATATTCTTTTTTCCAACAATATGATATTAGGCAGTTAAGTTGCTCAAGCAGGCAACAAGTCGACATGCCTACTTGAGCAACTTGAGGGTATATATGTAATTTTTTATTGTTCTTCTGTTGTAATTTGCACGTTTTATTTTTAATGTTAAAAAATGTAACTAATCATGATAATTAAAGCTGTTCAAACGGGTAGTAGGTAATAATGATAATTAAAGTTACTCAAGCAGGCAGCAGGTCAACATGCCTGCTTGAGCAGCTTGAGGGTATATCTGTAATTTTTTTTATGTTTCTTCCGCTGTAATTTGTTTGTTTTATTTTTAATGTTAAAAAATATTATTAATCATGATACTTAAAGCTACTCAAGTAGGCAGCAGGTCGACATGCCTGCTTGAGCAGCTTGAGGGTATATTCGTAATTTTTTATGGTTCTTTCGTTGTAATTTGTTTGTCTTATTTTTAGTGTTAAAAAATGCTACTAATAATGATAATTAATGACTTAAAATATTTCTAAAAAACATGTTACCTCACAATATTAATAATTTAAAACATTTAAAAATCATATTAAAAGTTTAATTAACTCTCTAAGTTCTATCTATATTACTTAAACTAAAACAAAAAAATAATAGATATTGCGACACCGATGTCTATTTTCTTACATGAACACCAGAATTATCGCCTTTGGCGACAACATCAATTATAGTATCCCAAATAATCCGATATTGTTGTAATTTACTTCATATCCAATATAACTTTGTTACCAAGTCGGCTCTCTTTGAAATTACCTATGTTTTTGTTTTCCTATGTTAGTTTATCACATTCTGTTTTCCTCTATTCACAGTATATATAGCATGTTAAATTAAATTTAGATCATCCATAACCAAAGGCCAACAATGACTTGCATTTCTATCTTCTGTATTGCATTCTTGCTGAGCTTCCATTTGACAATTGCGCAACGTTCAACTGGTTTGCAAACTTACCTTGTCCATGTAAGTAAGCCAGATGCCCGAGTTCTTGCTAACTCGGCTGATCTAGAAAGCTACTATAACTCCTTTTTACCGGAAGAGTTGACTGGTACAGAGGTGTCATCGCGCATTCTTCACTACTATCACCATGTGGCTACTGGCTTTGCAGCCAAATTGTCAGCTGATGAGGTCAAAGAAATGGAAAAGAAAGATGGTTTTGTTTCCGCGAGGGTTGAAAAGATTTTAGCTTTGCATACAACGCATACTCCAAACTTTTTGGGGTTGTACCAAAATATGGGGTTCTGGCAAGAATCAAATTACGGTGAGGGTGTGATCATTGGGGTTCTGGACACTGGGATTTCTCCGATCCATCCATCTTTTAGTGATAAGAACATGCCACCTCCACCGGCAAAATGGAAAGGGAAATGTGAGTTCACGGGAAATGTAACGTGTAACAAGAAGATCATTGGCGCGAGGAATTTTGTCAGTGGTTCAAGTGATCCACCATTTGATGAGGATGGCCATGGCACGCATACTTCAAGTACTGCAGCTGGTAACTTTGTCAATGATGCAAATTTGTTTGGAAATGCCAATGGAACAGCAGCCGGTATGGCCCCTCTTGCTCACATTGCGATGTACAAGGTGTGTTCAGATGGTTGTTCAGATGTTGATATATTGGCTGCATTAGATGCTGCAATAGATGATGGTGTTGACATACTATCTCTCTCCCTCGGTGGATTTTCCGATCCTTTCTATGAAGATAGTATTGCCACTGGGGCTTTTGCTGCAATCCAAAAGGGTATCTTCGTGAGTGCTTCCGCTGGTAATGAAGGTCCGTTAAATTCTACATTATCTAATGAGGCCCCTTGGATTCTCACTGTTGGTGCTAGCACCCATGATAGGAAGATAGTAGCAGCAGCTGTGCTAGGAAACGGACAAGAGTATGATGGTGAATCAGCTTTTCAGCCCACGGACTTTCCTCATATTGGATTGCCCTTGGTATACCCTGGCCTGACCGATCAAGAGGCTGCATTCTGTTCATCAGGATCCCTTAATAACACTGATGTCAAAGGCAAGGTTGTCGTGTGTGACAGAGGTGACGATGTACCAAGACTTGAAAAGAGCCAGACAGTAAAGGATGCTGGTGGTGCTGCCATGATTCTTGTCAATCTAGAGATTGACGGAGATGGCACATTCTCTGATCCTCATGTTCTTCCTGCGACACATGTTGGTTACACCGCTGGAGAAAATATTAAAGCATACATAAACTCAACCTCCACGCCCCGGGCAGGAATCCTTTTCAAAGGCACAAGCATTGGCTTTAAAAGTTCACCATCTGTATCATCTTTTTCCTCCAGGGGTCCTAACTTGGCAAGTCCAGGCATAGTCAAACCGGACATTATTGGTCCTGGAGTGAACATCCTTGCTGCATGGCCCGTCTCCGTGGAGAACAATACTGGCACTGATTTGACATTTAACATCATCTCAGGAACCTCAATGTCCTGTCCTCACCTTAGTGGCATTGCAGCTCTACTTAGAAGTGCACACCCTGATTGGTCGACAGCTGCTATTAAATCCGCGATTATGACTACAGCTGATCAATTCAACCTGAAAGGTCAACCCATCCTTGATCAGAGGGATCTACCTGCTGATATCTTTGCCACTGGTGCCGGCCATGTAAATCCATCAAAAGCAAGCGATCCCGGACTTATTTATGACATCAAAGTTGAGAACTACATCCAATATCTATGTGGTCTAGGCTACACAGATAAAGATATTGAAATCCTTGTGCAACAAACTGTCAAGTGCTCATTACTATCAAGTATACCTGAGGCAGAACTGAACTATCCTTCTTTCTCCATTATACTTGGACCTCAGACTCAAAATTATACAAGAACAGTTACAAACGTTGGTGATGCAAGCTCAACTTACGCCGTTAACATCACTCAAATTCAAGGAGTCGATGTAGTTGTTGAGCCTGCCACTCTTGTCTTCACCCAAATGAACCAACAGGCAACATATACAGTATCATTTACCCAAACAGGCGAAATCACCGACCGCTTTGTTCAGGGAGCCATCTCATGGATCTCTAACAAGTATGTTGTGAGAAGTCCAATATCTGTTAAATTGGAATAAGTGAACTTCTGATTTACATTAGCAATCTTTTTATGTTTGTTTATGTAATAATAGCAGGTTGCAGCTTTTCTGAATAGCTGAAAACTTCAAAATTGATGTAATTTAGTGAGACTTTACTATAATTCATCAATCTTCTGAATATTGTGTCATGCTGTTGTATGAAATTACATAGTATCTAGCATATACAATATATAAAGGATTGATTTTACCTATGATATGTATTTACTATAGTTTGAAAAAATTATAATTTATAGTTATAGTTAGGATGTTGTTGCTATTCTCTCCCTCTCTCTTTGCAATTTCTTGCCGGATATACAATTATACATTTGTATACCAACTTCATATGTACAATTATTATACATGAAAATCATACATAGATCATGTTTAAAGTTCATGAAAGAGATGAAGGAGATTTTGGCCTCTAAGGTTGAATTGAAACCAAGGATGGATCCACACATATCTTCTTAGGAAGATGAGCTTGAGGAGGAATCAACTTAGTCTTGAAACCCCAATCGAATCCCTAGCTTGAATCTTGAGTGAAGACTTGGAGAGTGTTTTAGAAAGTTTTGATTTTAGAAACTAAGTGTTAGACTTGAATGAAGTGTTATGAAATACGTAGGAGTTGATTTAGGAGGATATTAGAGTTATAAGAGGTTCAAAATAAACTTAGAGTTGGGGAAAGTGTAAGAGAATGTTTTCCTTGTCATAATTTGTCCCCTTGAATGAGTTTATATACATGATTTATATCATAATTGTAGGCTACCAATTAGGAACTAAATAATACGAATATATGTTATCCTAAAATAGAAGATTACAAACAAGACTCAGAGACAACATTAGCAACCCCTCTGTATTCTGCTTCAGCACTAGACTTGGATAGAGTAGGTTGGCGCTTAGAAGACCAAGAAATCAAATTATCCCCAAGATAGACACAATAACCCGATGTGGAGCATCGAGTGTCTGGACAGCCTCCCCAATCAGCATCTGTATATGATAGGAGTAACTGTAGGGGGGATTTGTATAAATGTGTGCCAAAGTCAATCGTACCTCGAATGTAACGCAAAATGCGTTTTAATGCTTCCATATGCTGGACTTTGGGGTCATGCATAAATAAGCAGACTTGTTGGACAGCGTATGATATGTCAGGCCGGGTGAATGTCAAGTATTGCAAGGCACCAGCCAGATGACGATACTTCGTAGGA